>NQII01001624.1:122802-168684 GCA_002778355.1 Clitarchus hookeri
GCGTGTTAAGGCGTGTTGTGGCATTAGCATGTTAAGGCACTAGTGGCATGAGCGTGTTAAGGCGCGTAAATGTGTGAGCATGTTAAGGCACATAGTGGCGTGAGCGTGTAAAGGCACGTAGTGCCGTGAGCGTGTTAAGGCATGTAATGCCGTGAGCGTGATAAGACGCGTAGTGGCGTGAGCGTGTTAAGGCACGTAGTGGCATGACCGTGTTAAGGCACGTAGTGCCATGAGCATGTTGAGGTGTGTTGTGGCGCGAGCGTGTTAAGGCACGTAGTGGTTTGAGCGTGTTAAGGCGAGTAGTGGCGTGAGCGTGTTAAGGGGTGTTGTGGCGAGAGCGTGTTAAGGTGCGTAGTGGCGTGAGCATGTTAAGGCACGTGGTGGTGTGAGCGTGTTAAGACATGTTGTGGCATGAGCGTGTTAAGGCACGTAGTGGAATGAGCGTGTAAAGGTGTGTTGTGGCGTGAGCGTGTTAAGGCGCATAGTGGCGTGACCGTGTTAAGGCGTGTAGTGGCGTGAGCGTGTTAAGGCGTGTTGTGGCATGAGCGTGTTAAGGTGCATAGTGGCGTGAGCGTGCTAAGGTGCATTGAGGTGTGAGCGTGTTAAGGCGTGTTGTGGCGTGAGTGTGTTAAGGCACGTAGTGGCGTGAGCATGTTAAGGCGTGTAGTAGTGTGAGCATGTTAAGGCGTGTTGTGGCGTGAGCGTGTAAAGGCGCATAGTGGCGTAAGCGTGTTAAAGCGTGTTGTGGCTTGAGCGTGTTAAGGCACGGAGTGGCGTTAGCATGTTAAGGCAGATAGTGGCGTGAGCGTGTTAAGGCGCGTAGTGGCATGAGCGTGTTGAGGCATGTTGTGGCGTAAGCGGGTTAAGTCGCATAGTGGCGTGAGCGTGTTAAGGGACGTAGTGGCGTGAGCCTGTTAAGGCACGTATTGGCGTGAGTATGTTAAGGCACGTAGTGGCGTGATCATGTTAAGGCGTGTAGTGGCGTGAGCGTGTTAAGGTGTGTTTTGGCATGAGCGTGTTAATGCGCATAGTGGCGTGAACGTGTTAAGGCGTGTTGTGGCATGAGCGTGTTAAGTCGTGTCTTGACATGAGCGAGTCACATTCTGGATGTCGTGGGTCCCATTCAGGCCGCAGCACGGGCGGTGCATGGCATTTATAAGCTGATTTCAGTTTCTATTTTACCGATTTTCGGTGGAGCTGCATAACATATGCCTTCCGAATTCCTTAATCACAAGTAACATGCTGTCTTGTTGGCATTGTGATATTGGCAGGCTTCAGTAAGGAACACGTCCATTTATCTATGCTAGCATTATAATTTTTTAATTCGCATTGATCTTCTTTGCATGCTGGAAAAAAACTCCTTGTAAATGATTCGCGGTTAACAAAGTACTTTTATATTCAACTTTTAAAACAAATACTTCCCGTAGCTGCATATATTTTAACTGACTGTCACACTTCCAGTAAGATTGGTGGCAACGGAGTAAAGTATTTCCACATCTGTACATTGTCTCGAAATGCGATTTTTAAAATTATAACGAATGAAGTTTTTCAATTTGTTTTTTGTTTGTTTCATGCATATAAGAGCATGCTTTACCATATTAGTAATATAATTACGTTGCGAATAATTACGTAGTTACATTACATCAACGTGAATATAGGTGAGACGGTTCGTGGCAATGTTAATTTTACACGCGACTGAAGGACATAGCTTAGGAATAAATTTATTTCCTAAGCACGGAATTCAAAAATGTTCAGTTATACCCTAATGACCGACGAGTTTATTTCATTTCCAACTGTTAAATATAGCGTAACTATGGTGTCATTGCTCTATAATATTTAGCGTTGTGCGCATCCCCTGGGCAGTGGAGTGATAGGTGATTGTTGTGATGCAGCTTGTGGTCAGACGAGCTGCTGAAGAACCACAAGAGATCTCTGACGGAGCTGATACGTCGAGACAAGAACAGGCCCTCGGTCATCATGTGGTCCGTCGCCAACGAAGCCGAGACAGAGTACGAGCAGGCAGTGGCGTACTTCAAGTAAGACAAAGCATACATGTTCAGTAAGCGTGTGTGTGAGACGGAGTGAGGTGGAGAGATCTGGGTGACTCTTTTACGTCGTGGAATTGATAGCCAACGAGGGTGAAACGAGGCTAGTTTGGAGAAGTTCCAAAATTACGGGGGTGGGGGGGAAACGGGATATCCGCAAGAAAACCCGCCGACCAGCGGCATCGTCCGGCACGATTCCCACGTGTAGTCTAAATGCTCAGCAACTGTGGCCCCCAATACATTTTAGTGTTAACGATAGTAAAACATGCGTGGCCTGACGCTTTGTAAGGGAACAAATATCACACCAAATTTGACTAAACTGTTATATTGTAGTTATTCATTATTTACTCCACCTTCATATTACTTCGTAAATTATGATATCGCAGGAATAAACTAACACTATGTATTGATTTGAACTAAATGCTTGGTAATTGTTGGTCTGATAAAATTTTATTGTTTTACAATAGTTGTACAGCTTATTTTTAATGTTGCGACCTTCAAAATGATTCGTCTGATATGTACTACCTCTGCAAAAATCTAAGTTAGTGTAGCCTTGGTTTATACACGTAGTGTCTGGTGAGAACATGGCATATTTTAATTGATAAGCAGTCTTTATAAGAAACGGAAGATAATGCAGCCTGAAAAATAAAACAAGTTATTGAAGAACGTGTCCTCCATGCGTGAAAGACTGATCACTTTTGTACTATCATCCATCAGTCAGTATTGTATTAGTAAACGTTGAAGCATGGAAAGAGAGCGTAGCAATTTCCTCGTACAGTTATGTATATTAATGTATTTCTACTGAATTTAATATACAAAATTGCTGTGTAGTATAATCTAAATGTAATATATAAATGGCTAATATATTGCAAGCGAAATGTGTTTTATCGGAAGTGTAACCATTTCGGCTTTCGTTGCCAGTTTGTAAAACTACTCTGTGAAAAAAATACCACAAAATGGGACCGAAGATGCTGAAGAATTGCAACTGAAGTTTTCGCTTTCTTAACAGTATTGCAGTGGAAATCGCGTTAGGCAGATTCGCAGTTCCACAGCTAGATAAATATTGTGGTTTAATAGGTAAGCAAATTAGATTATAGGTCGGCATTTACGTAGGCAGGAAGGTATTTTAATAGATAAGCATGTAGCTATATTAATAATATACCTGTAGAAAGAGGTAAGTGTAGAGATAGGATGAAGTTTAGCAATTATATTAATAGGTATTATGTTAGACATATATGCAAATACCTGGATATGTTGGTAGGTAAACACGTCGAAATGAAGTAAGCTAGGTGGTTCTTTAAATTATATTTCCGAACGAATGTTGATAGTATTATTAAATCCTTTATTTGCAGAAAATGAGAAAATTATTACAATTTAAATAACTTCAGAAATTGATTTATATAATTTTGTTAAATTAACTGTAGGTCAATCTATAGCAGTTGCCGTTAATGAATACAAATGAAATAATTCCTTTTGTAATTTGGTAGTAAATCATTTTGTTCCAGAAAATTTTCAATTGTGAGTAAATATAGAAAATAATATATATTTTCCTAGTTAAATATTTAAATATAATTATTTTTTGGTTATAAACAGCATTGGAAAAATTAAATTTTACGTAGTGTCTTTTGGTAGACAGAGATGCGAATATATCGGGTCTCTAGTTATTTGAAATCAATGATTCGATCTTGGCAGCTAGACAGAAAATGGCAATGCTATTATTTGCTTCCAAAAGCACAAAATTATGATTTTACAGAGTGAAATATATTTGTTTCCATGGAAAGGAGGAGACTCTAAACTGTGTCCAGAAACTTAAACACCGTTTCTGCACTAAAACTGAAAGTGGTATTGTGTTGGCCTTTTGCAATAAAATGAGCAAATGAAGTATTCATATTATTAAGGCATGTTGTGAAACCTATGTAACAGTTTCCATTATCTTCAACAATACTATTTAAAAAGTAATGCAAAATCTTTTATAGGTTAAATAATTAACATGTTTGTGATGTGACATGAAATAGATAATATTTTATAATGTTTCAGATCAATAACAGAGCATGCGAGATCATTGGACACCACTCGAGCCATCACGCAAGCCATCAACAAGGCTTACAACTCGGATAGAGTGGTGAGATTATCCACCTCTGATACCATCTCAGTTACATAAGCACCTATCATTCAGCCAGTTTCTTACAGTTTATACCTCTTAAAAAGCCATATTGAGTTTGCACGGTTGTATTGATAACGTTCCTTCTCAATTATTCTCGTATATCTAGGTCGGACCTAAGAGATTGAAATATTTTAGCTGATTGGAAGGTCAAGTGTGAACTTAAATGTGCTAAGAACACTTATATTAATAAATTTCTCATTTAAGTTTTCTCTTTGGACCACATCGTTTCTTGAGTTAACCAATTAAAACCTTATTAGTTTAAGTTTAACTCCTAAAATTGTCTTGAACATCGAGATGGGTGCTACGCATAATTTATATGACGTCATTGTTTACTGGTAGGATACTTGATATAACATGGTCCGCATAATTCAATGAAAATATTTTTATTCTGTAGCTGCACAAATTTAGTAGGCGGGTCTCGCAATATGTGAAGCGAGTACTCCTTGGCAAGCGCCACAAATATTTAAAAGAATATGGACCTTGAGCTATGCTCACTCGCATAGTGAGGAGGCCGAACACATGGATACAAAAAACTTCGACTTCAAAATAGGAAAAATCATTTTCATCTGTGCCAGTGAGGACGTTCTTGTGCTCGGCCGTCTGACAAAACGCCGAAACGATTCGGGTATATGCGAAAACATATCTGTGAATGCAACATGCTGGTATCCTTTCCCTGTAAAAGTTCTCATTTACCAGTACATTAGACAATGTTTATATGACAGCTGCTCTTATATTCACTGTTCGCGGTTGATTGAACACTTGTGAAAGCCCTGCTTAGGGCATTCACTGACATACCAAAAGTCATGAGACAGCGGTATATGTAAAGACTAAGGCGCCACCTGGTGACCAGGCCTGTATCTGTTGTGCTATGACATCTTATGAGCGAGTGTGTGCTGGTTATGACATTGAACTGCAGCTCTTCATGGACTTCGCGCACCCCACATCTCCCATAATGCAGCAGGATAATGCACAGTGTCATAGGCCCAAGTTGCCCCGTATTGGTTCGATGAGTGTTCTAAATAGAGTTCCAACGACTGCTGTGGCTACCTCGTTCGCCCGATATGAACCCCATCGATACTGCACCTACGTGTTGCAGGAAGCTGTGGGTAGCTATGCATATGGCATGGTTCAACATCTCTTCACAGGTGTCGATATCAGTCGTGGAACCTGTGCCACAAAAGTTGTTACACTTCGCCGGGATACAGGAGGACTTACGCGCTAGATCCATATCCCATGGCTTTTGACATGTCAGTATATTTGACATGCTCATTTTATATCGTTCCACCATATTCAAAGTTAACATTTATGGGCGCAATAATTTTATTCGCGCGTCTATCAAATTATGTTTGTACACATTTCATGTTTTGTGTTTAACTCACAATCTACATGAGTTCTTTGTTATATCCCAACTCAATGTCCTCAAGATTGTATCAGGGAATTGTTACTAAGCTCAATATCTTAACCTAAACCCAACATTCCAACATATACCTACTATATTCTTGCCTTGGTGATTATGATTGTAACGGGATGAGCACGATGAAGGTAATGGTGAAGATGTTGGTGATGATGGGTACGATGGTTATGATAAGAGTGTTGACGATGATGGTGATGGCGATGATAGAGACGATGGCTGGTACGAAGGTGCTGTTGACGATCTCACACAGAGGCTTAATGTTGGTCGGGGTAGCACCCACCAGGGAGACGGTATTTTGGGCATGTCCCACAGTAAACTGGTGTTGCTTGTTACGCATGTTGTGGAACATGATTTTAGATAGAGGGATTGGAATGCACTGGCGAGAAGGAACGGAGACACCCAAAGGAAAGCCACAGGCAGTGTGTCGAGACTGGACATTTTAACCTGAGGTTGGTTTGTGTGTTGTCCCACAGGCGCAGTTCCTCGACGTGATCTGTGTCAACGAGTACGCAGGCTTCTACTCCAACACCGGCCTGCTGGGCACGGTGAGGCAGACCGTCTCCACCTTGCTGGAGAACTGGCACAGCACGCACAGCAAGCCCGTCATGGTGTCGGAGTATGGCGCTGATAGCATGAACGGCGTTCACCTGGTCAGTATCGCCGCTCAACCACAATACTGTAGCTAGTCTTAGACGAGGTATGAATGATAATAAATTCTTGAAACCTCTTAAATAGTTTACACACGAAATGTGTTAAAATCAAAAGAACTTGGATCCAACCACGTCCTTTAATGCACCTGTTACAAATTATGGATGCATCGAGTGAAGGTCGTGGTGATACGAGAGCAATGGGCACAGACTTAGAATCCGGAAACAGGGAAATAGTGTTTTATCTCTCAGTAGCGCGCACCTGACTCGCGTTCGGAGGTTGTTGCTTCGAGTCTTGCTGGCTGCTGGGAAGGGGGTGAATTTGCAATTTCTATTCCAAGAGCTGTTCATTACGATGTGATTTCCCATTGTCTCGCCCATTAATGAAGAAATGATCTGTATACTTAAAATATATTATTATTACTTAATTCGACAAAGTATCCAAACAGTATGTGCATATGTGCGAGTGTGAGAAGTGAGCCTTCCATGAGCATATGCAATCTTTGATTTATCCATTATTCGCAGTTTAAAAACTAACGAAAATTTTTCCATGGCGAAACAAAAATTTCGTTCCTGAGGGTTATCAAAATGTCTCAGATTTACATTCATCACAAATTTGTTCCCATGTAAATGTCGGAGATAAATACATGATTTGTTTTTATGGGTAATCGCAGAAACAGTGCTATAGTTATGCCAGCCTGAGGACATTCTTGGTCCCGTCTACCGTAGTGAAAAAAAGACAGAACGACATGCGAAACAACAACCCCGCCCACCATCTATAGCTAGGAGGAGGGCTACAGATGGGTCCAATGTTGCCCTATGCAGCAGTTTCATGTGTGGAGAGCTGTTTGAGATATGATGCAATGACCGAAGGTGACACATGAGGAGAACGGAAAGTGTTGCAGTCACGAACTATTGTGCGCTAGTATTTCCAATGCAGTAAAAAACAGCCATCCATACTTTTATTGTTACAACACATGAAGTCAATTTTCACTGTAATTATCTTCCCTCATCTACATCATATTTCTTGTTGCAGTATATAAAGTATACGCTATTGACGATAGACTGATCACTATTGGAAGCTCTGCATAAGATCTACTTGTACGCACGTTGTGTATTCTTCCATCATATGTAAAATTATTATTGCCGTTGGTCTCCTCACTTTATTCATACGTCCTTGAAGGGAAATTTTGAAATTACTAGAAAAGTAGAATACATATTTTACAAATTTACTATTCTTACATTTTAAACACTACAGAAAACAGAAAGTATAAGAAATCATTTCAGTATTCACGAGTGTTTAATTTACATATTTAGTTCAACGTTATGACATGAAACTTCTTTCCCTGCATTGATGCCAACTTTACTTTGTGCATGCCAATCAGTGTGCCCGTTAAAGTATACGCAGGTAAGTTCAGTGACATTTTTAAGGTTGATTTCACAAGTACTTACTTTACCGTGGACATTTTTTATCTATCAAGATACAATTAGGTTCTTTAAAGGAAACGTATATTCCTTCGCATCATTTATTTTAATATCACATGATTTTTGTTATCATACAGCTAATTTAATTGTGGACGAACACGATCACTCGTATTTATTGTACTCATATTGTTTTATTGCAAAAATTATAATATATATATATATATATAACTATATATAACATATGTGTGTGTTTGGTATGAAAAAAAATTCATTTTATAATTAGTATGTAATTCACACAAATAACGATAAAAAATCATTAATTAGATTGTATTTTTTGCTTAGTAAGATACATCCTGCGTTTATTAAATGTGATATCATTTATAAACAAATAACATCAAATTACGTCTCCTAGTTTCTGCATGATTTAATTAACATATTTTATTATGAACTAGCGACAGCCACCGGTTAGTGATACAAACACATTACCTTTCACATTAAAATTATTCCAAACCTTTTATTTCAATAATTAAATAGATGCATTAATGCAGCGCATGAAATGTATTTAACAACGGAAGTTCGTACATTCTTGCAAGTGAGTCAGTCAGTATTTCCCCTCATTTCACAGAAACATCAAAACATAATTTGACATAAGACTATGCAGAAGCATTTATATATATATTTTTTACATTTATTTATTTATATATATATATATTGCTGTGAAACCTATTTAACGGCCAACCCTAAATAGTTAAATGTAGATACTTAAATGCTGGTGGATTGTACGCATTAACGACGACATGCAGCCTGCAAGGTCCAACAGGTAGTTGAGGATATGTGATGTGTGCTGTGCGCAGCTTCCAAGCGCCATCTGGACCGAGGACTACCAATCGCAGATGATGGAGGAGCAGTTCAAAGGCTTCGACGACGCGAGGGCCAAAGGCGCCTTTGCCGGCGAGATGATCTGGAACTTCGCCGACTTCATGACTGACCAGAGTGAGTGCTTGGAATACTCAACATCTCCTTCTTCCGCTGTTTCCTCTGGTCCGTGGTGCATGCACAAAGCCATCGTGTAATTTGTAAAGTGGGACATATTTTTCCAACTCAATTCTTCCTCCCCAAATATTATGCGTTCCTTCTCTTTACCATAAGTGGTATTCGCAAGACTGGCTTTCCCTCTGTATATTCCTGCTACATTCTCTTATATTTGGATGTAGTCTTCTCATTTATACTACACATATTCTGACTTCTCATTTATACTACACATATTCTGACTAAAGTAAAAGGAGGTTGAATATCCATAGTGTAATTATTTAACTTGCAATGAATTTCCTTAAATGTATACATATCAAACGAATCATTTTGAAGGTCGCAACATTTAAAATAAGCTGCACGACTGTTGTAAAACAATAAAATTTCAACAGGCCAACAATTACCAAGCATTTAGTTCAAATCAATACATAGTTTCAGTTTCTTACTGCAATAGAATAATTTACGAAGTAATATGAAATTTCTACGAAATGGCTACCCACTTTATTTAGCGATGAATCAGGGTTTTCTTTGATGACGGATAAGCAGCGTGCTAGAGATTGGAGGACTGTAAGAGAGTGCTGTAATCTCTGCATCACTTCACGGTGGCGCACGTGCCACATACCATACATATTACTGGCACAGTGGCGCACGTACCACATACCATACATATTACTGGCACAGTCGCCTGGGGAGATATTGCCTATAATCATCCTTCACATCTTCCTGCGAGAATGCAGAACTGGAGCTTGAGCAAGAGTAATAATAGCGTTCGAATTAACTACATTTCCATTAATTGCGAACGTCTTCCAACATATAATATCTCTTGAATCTATTTGGCTAAAGTAATTCACACCACTGACGGTACTGTTGTGAGGATGTCTGTAGAAGCACATTTACAAAATCTCTGAACCAATGTGAACAGTCATTCCTTGTAAAGCGAATCAGAATATAGGTTCTTTCGATACAGATGTCGCTAAGGATGACAATGTGTTCGTCAATCAAGTTACCACAGCACACGAGAGTTACATACTTTTGAGTTTCACGTACAGATTCGCTTTACAAGGAATGACTGTTCACACCGGTTCTGGGATTTTGGAAATGTGCTTCTACAGACATCCTTACAACACTACCGTCAGTGGTGTGAATTACTTCGGCGAAATAGATTTAAGAGATATTATATGTTGGAAGACGTTCGCAATTAATGGAAACGTAGTTAATTCGAACGCCACTATTACTCTTGCTCAAACTCCTGTTCTGTATTCTCGCAGGAAGATGAAGCTAGAATTGGGTGATGCAATATGGATGTTCAGAAAGTTGGTTGGCACTAATGGAGATGTACGTGTTTTAGGACACCGTCAATATGTACTGTGGTCCGAGTATGTAGTGGACTAAGAGGTGTAGGCTGCTGGCAAATGCACTCGCTAAGTTCGCGCACCTCTCAACTACCTTCATATGACACGTAATTATTCAGCAAACCAACATTTATGGGGCCATGTGTGACGCCATCTTCTTCCAAGTCAAAGTATTCGTGATTTAGAACGTAATTTGCAACATATGTGGACATATATGTAGGAGAATAACATATAGCTCTTAACACATTCAACACGAAGCCCGTGTGCCGTATAGGCAATCATTTATTTGTATTCATTGCTATATTCAAAGTTA
Source organism: Clitarchus hookeri (assembly GCA_002778355.1). Lineage (NCBI taxonomy): Eukaryota > Metazoa > Arthropoda > Insecta > Phasmatodea > Phasmatidae > Clitarchus > Clitarchus hookeri. The sequence continues at coordinate 133,192 of NQII01001624.1, forward strand.
TTCATTCATATAATAAATTTTTTTCTGAAGTCTGGTAAACAAGGTGTATAAGCTGAATAAAATAGCCCTCTAGAAATGTCACAATACTCAACCATGAAATAAGTAAAAAATCTATAAAACTTATAATTAATATTAATAATTCTAGTCGCTGTTATTACATGTGTACGTGAATATTGCCACATCCTTGAGCATAGCGAGCCATTAACAACCATTCGTATGTACTCCTGATGAGCTCTCTGTGTACAAGTAGACAGAATACATGGCGAAAGCAATAAGCTACGGCCAGTTATGTTCAGATATTCACAGACACATATATATGTTACTAAACCATTGGGAACCAACTGCGACAGACAATTCCTCACGAAAACATAAGACGAAAATATTTGTTCAACTTATCCCCTAAAGTGAATATGAAATGAGCGATGCGCCCCCAAAATTTGAGTTTTAAAATGCGTTAGTTGAAAATATAATAAAGCACTTGTCATTAAGCAACAAAACGGTGAATAGTGTTTTGTATAAAGGAGGTATTTTACCTTCAAAAACGCGGTCGGTAATGACGTCCTCGTTCCCTTTGAAAATGGCTGTTGGTGCCCTATGTTTGCATCAAACTTCGTAACACTACGTTGTAAGCAAATTTTAAAGACAATCTGTGAATCAACACATCTAAACTACCAACAAAAAATTGTCGTATTTTTTTAATACTCTCAGGTGAGCCGTTTGTGAGATAACTCAAGTTGAACATTCAAGACCGAACGTATGTTCATGCCAGAGACGCAAAGCACATTACAGCGTTAGGCAATTTCAATGAGAATTTCACAGGATCGCACAGCTCTCTTAATAATCACTTGACAAAAATAAATTCATACATTTTAGTCTTATATTTTCGTCAGGAATACACTGCCGAAGTTTGTTCCCATGTTTGAGAAACACGCCGTAGCTTTTTCCCATCCAGTTTGTTGGATGTTCGTAACGCATTTTCGACGAGCGCTGAAAGTGTTTACTCCATGTCAGCTCGTATCGACGCTTGTACTGAGACGTGAGGCAGACTGAGGAGTTACTGAAGAAGCCCGTCTCTTGTCCCACAGGTGGAACGAAGTCCTCGTGCAGGAATATTACTATCTCCTCTTTCTTTCCCGGTACCCTTGCACTAATGGAACACAGCACGCTCACGGAATTTGGAGTTGTTGAAGAAATTACTTAGAATATACACTGGAGAGCCAAAAAAACTGGTATAGGTGTGCGTATGCAAATAACAGAGGCATGGAACCAATCACAGTAACGCGATGCGGTCGGCAGCTAGATCGGTTACTGCTGCTATAATGGCAGGTTATCAAGATTTAAGTGAGCTTGAACGTGGTGTTATAGTCGACGCACGAGAGATGGAACATAGCCTCTCCGAGGTAGCGATAACATTTGGATGTTCGCGTACGACCATTTCACGAGTGTACCGTGAATATCGGGAATCCGGTAAAACATCAAATCTTCGACATCGCTGCGGCCGGAAAAAGATCGTGAACGAACGGGACAAACGACGACTGACAATAATCATTAAACGTGACAGACGTGCAACCCTTTCTCAAATTGTCGCAGATTTCAATGCCTCCTGCATACCTTCAGACATTATTCGAGTCCATGCCACGTCGTCTTGAAGCTTTTCTGCGTGCTCGCGGGGGCCCTCCCTACACGATATTAGGCAGGTGTACCAGTTTTTTTTTTTGCTCTTCAGTGTAGTTGATTTGTCATACTTCCGTTTCAACTATCGAATAATAGTTGTGGTACTTTTCAAATATTCTTCAGCGAGTTTTAGCTGTCTTTATTAAGCTGTATAATATTTTAAAATAAATTTTTTCAAGGTTGAGAATGTTGCATTTTTGTTATTTTCAATTTGTTTTCCCCTTTTATTTAATGGTGATGTTACTTTAAATGTAGTCAAATTTCCTTGTGTTTTTGTTTAGTAAATTTTTCATGTGTCGTGACTTTCTTTTTGTTGTCTCTTAAAATTAGCACCGTTTCTAAAGTAGATTTTTCTTACGTCTAAGTGAAATTTAATTCCCGAACAAGAGGTATAATGTCCTTAATTTTTTCTACAGAGAAGACAAACGCTAATATTTATTTCAATGTTTCAGGGGTGAAGAGACCAGACGGTAACAAGAAAGGGATTTTCACAAGAAATCGGCAACCCAAGATGGCGGCCTACACAATGCGGGAGCGTTACCAATCACTGGCGAAGAAATTAGACTAGTAACAAACGTGTATAACAAAACTGGTGCTCGCTAGCGGAAAGAGTTTGTATCCAAACTTGTAGTCAACGTGTTGAGATCAATAGTCCGCTGTTTGAGCTGAAGTAGTTCAAACACGCAAATTACCTTTCTGCTGTCGATGAGTTGCGTGTGGGAATGTAAACACTGCGACTTGTAAGTGACGAATTATTATAAATCAGAATTGAACCCGGAAACATTCGCAGACAAGGTCAACGCCTTAGCTACCTAATATTTAACGTCTACAACAAGTCACATTAACAAAACATGTTCTGTTATCGAGACGTTTCTGCGCCAATATGGCAGCTCCTTTTATAAAATAATACGCAGCAGTTGTCTCAACGCTCATTTTTTGTGAAGTGTATATACATATAATAAATATATACATTTTTTAATGAAATGATGTAATTGTGCAATGATCAACAGAGATAAATCTTTAGAATGCTGACCACTTTAGTATGCTTCTAACTTCACAAGTAGGTTACAAATTGTAGCCTTAAGAATAAAAAATTTTAAAAGTTCTATGTTTTCCAAGAAGTCTTCTGATCAACATTCACAGTCATACTGTATAACTAATAGTGTATTATAATAAAACAATCTTGAACACGAGACGTGTGTAACTTATTTACTGCAAGAATGTTTTGTATACCCCTCTTCAGGATAACGCTAGTGTTTCGTTTAAATGTTTTATCTCGCTGTCAAAACGGCCAATTCAAAGCTCGAGTGCAAAAGTCATTTATCTTGGTATAAGATGCCCATAATGTAAAAAAAAAGTGTTGGAAATGTCAGGTGCCGCACTAACTACTGTTTTACTTGGTCAAGTTTCATAATACATGTGGTAATTATGGAACGAGCATTGTTGTTTGGTGAATTACGTAGTCATTACTGTTTTAAGTAGCTGAAGTGTCTCAAATCATAATATACTTGCTATAATTGGGAAAGACATTAGCCATAGATAAATCGATGATTGAATTAAACTTAGTTCTGGATTTAATAAAACGTAACCATACGAATATTACAAATAAATAATTTGATTGAGTGGAATTTAATGATACAAATTAACATGCGAATTTAACTCAATTATTTATTAATTTTTTATAAAACCAAGCAATGTTTGTTTTTCATCATAATTCTCTCGGTGATAAATGAATTTTTTTAAATATTATATATCTGTGACTATTTAAAAATCATAATGCAGGCCGAATAAAATGTCTGCCAGCAAATTTCTCGTATTTAAATCGGCATCTCTTAGTTTATATTTCCCAGAAAAGGATAAAAATAATAATTATTAATTTACATTTGAAGCTTGTTTCTAATATTGTAATGTGTTACATTGACTAGTCTTAAATTGATAATTTAGTGTAATATTCCTTTTTTCGTGGAAATTATTTCATGTTTTCTTAGAGTCATTGATTTTCACCGTTACGTAGAGACCTTTTTCTAGGGCAACGTGACCTGTTTGGTTCGTTTATTTCAAGGCGTCTGGTTATTTTTTATTTGTATGAAACACTGTTCAACTTATAGACATTACTTATAAGTATTCTTTCATGGCCCAAAAAATTTTATATCGAATTTGTTTGCTTCATGATATGTCAAAATTACAATTTTAGTGTTATTGGGAGGTACAAATAAAATAAACTAAATAATTTACAAAAAATGCAACAAAGGTGGCTGAAACGTCGTGTCTTAATTTATTTTAAGGTGTACTAATAAAAATATACTGTCCAAAAATTCATAGGCTGCCATAAATCAAAAACATGCAAAAATATCCTTATTTTAAGAAGTTTTTTTTAAATGGTGAAAACATTTCGTAGCGTGGTTTTAAAAATTCCTCGAAGTACCACACGGTATTTTACTTAAATATAATTATCTCACTTCGGTACGTGACTTAGTTTTTATTATTTGTACGTTCACGAACACTAACATTGTGATTTTGACACGTAATTGTGTAAAAAATTTACAATCGATAATGTTTTTGTGCGAGAAAATATTACTCGTAAGTAATGTCTACAAGTTGAACAACATTTCATACCAATATAAAATAATGCATTTTTCAGTAACCAGTATCCTAAATGGCGAATAGCGAACAATTACATGGTCGGCAACCATAATAATCATATATTATTCCTTCTCCATTCCTTGGTGGGCACCTGTCCCATTGGGCATAGTTCTGTATGCCCCCTGGGCACTTTCTCCTTAATAGCAGACGACACTCATACCCACATGTGGCAGCGGATATTTAAACCACTATCAGCACGAGTCCAACCCCAGTGTGACCTTGGGCGGACCGGCGAGCAACAAGAATCAGGGACGCTCTCCCTCGCTCAGTCAAGTACGAGGCAACCTCAGACAGGGTAAGGTTATTTCTACTCAGGTTAGGGACAAAACGAGTTTTCTTATGGCAGAGTTTGGCATAGGGAAAATTTCCGCCGCTAGGTGCGCAGTGTTCCCAAAGAAGTCACCTATAATTAAAATTTTAAGCTACGTGAATAATAAAAGATGATTATTTTACTTAGTCACGTAGTTATTTTATATTTGATTTGTAATTATTGAATTTTTTTTACGTATATAATAGAGAAAATTCTTTACACATGCGGCACTAGAGCTTACCTAGTGGACCGAATGATAGAGGCTATTAACGAATTAGTAAATAATAAAATACAATACGTAGACAAGAAAATTGAAATTGTCGAGAGAAAGGTGGACGTGGAGGTGAGCGCCCTCAAGGAGGAATGGCAGGAATTCCTGCAGCCGCAAAGTTCCCGGTGGAACCGGCGCATTCCTCACCAAACCTCCCCTCCTGGTGGCCGATACCTATTAAAAGGTCATACCAGGACCGCTTCTTTCTACTGTACGCTAACTCCCGCAAACAAAAGCTAGATCGGCTCTTTTGTTTCGCAGGGTGCCACCGGGAACTTTGAATTTTGAGTCCATCATACTGGTCCGAAAAGAATTTAAAAACACAAAAGCTAAATACTTACAACACAATACATTTAAACACTACCGCGCTCGCGCTTGTCCTACACACAAAATGTTAAGTATGAAGGCATTCCCTTAGCACATTCTCGACCCACAGTGCAACCAGGCTTCCTGCAGCCGCAGGGGAGAAGACATGCAGCGACTGAGGAAGAACTGAGATCGACCCGCACCGAGCCGACGACTGTGGGCGGCGTGGAGAGGGTAGTGGCCGCCGCTAGTGCCGCCTTTGCAGGGGAGGTGCAGCAGTTCTGCAGGGTGGGTACGCCTCAGCCAGGGGTGGGTAAAGCCAGCCGCCTACGATGGACAGATACCTTGGCGTGAATACCTGCACCAGTTTGAGATCGTGGCCGCCCCGAATGGCTGGGCTCACGAGCAACGGGCATACTACCTGGCGGCTGTACTGAGGGGACCTGCACTGAGCATACTGTAGTCACTGCCAGAACGACATCGACTGGAGTACTCCACATTAGTGTTGTCCTTGGATCTGTTATTCGGCGACCAATACTTGTGACATGCTCACCATGCCCAACTGCGAAGTCGCATCCAGCGACCAGGGGAACCCCTGCAAGAGCTGTGGCAGGACATTATGAGGTTGGCACACCTGGCTCTTGAGGGATGTCCTGAGGAGGCGCTATATGTCATCGCAGTCGGCTTCTTCGTCGAGGCTAAGGCTGACACCAAAGTGCAGCAAGCTGTATGGTTGGCTGCGCTTCACACCATGCAGAATAACTTGGTCCGAGCACTGGAGACGGAGTCAGCAAGGCAGGCATCAGTGCCCCGGCGTCCACTGCGGGCAGTGATGCTAAATGAAGAGGAGAACAACAGCATCAAGAGTACGCTGAAATAAATGCAGATGACCATGAGGCACATCGCTTCCAGGGTCTGCGCTATGGGGATTCGCTATCCCCCATTCAAATAGCTTGAGTGGTGATCGTGTGGACAGCTGGGGCACCTGAGAGCCAACTGTCCCCAGCAGCAACAACAGCAGTATCAGCAACTAGGAAGTAGGCAGAAAAGAGCAGGTGAGAGCGCAACATTCTCGGGAAACTTGTAAGCACCGATCTTGAGGGGCAAAGTTCGGTGATTGCTGGAGGAAGGCCCCAATGTTTCTTGCAGGTTCGTTCCGTAAAACAGGACTTGGACACTATATTGGTGGAGGGGAGCAAAGTAGATGTTTCTTGTCTGATGGTCGTTGACACAGGAAGGACTATAATGGTTGTAAGACCGGACATTCTCGGACCTTTCTCCCAGCGATCGTCCGATAAGAGCGTGAATCACTACTTTTTGTTTAAATACAGTAATGGGCAAGACCACATCAGACAGAGACTAGAGAAGGGCACTCTTACAGATTGGTAACCTTAAAATATAGCATGCTATTTGCATATCAGAAATAGCGGACGAATGAATTTTGGGTCTTGATTTGTTGTGTAAGCTGGGGTGCTGTAACTATACTCGACTGGGATGTTATGGGTAGGTAATGTCGAGTTGGTGGTGTCAAAATGACGAGATTTATCTTCGTCAATGAGCTACCCAGTAATGGGTAATCAGTCGACAGTTCTCTCTGCTTCTAGCGAAATTGTTATTCAAGGCAGATGCCAGGGAAAAATCTTCAGGCAGTTGGGCAAGCAGGTCTCACAGGTACTTAAATAGCCCAGAAGCTTCTATGCCACAAAATATCGAATGTCCTCTACCAGATGCTCNTAATCGAACCAGCTCAGAAAGGTGGCATTTTACCAGATGGTGTCGTTGCAGCAAGGACTCTGTTTTCTTCAAAATCGGACAGTTTACCAGTAAGGATGGCTAATTTATCTTACTGTGCTATCCATCTTGAGGAGTGGGGCCACTATAGGGGTATACAAGCAGGTCTCACAGGTACTTAAATAGCCCAGAAGCTTCTATGCCACAAAATATCGAATGTCCTCTACCAGATGCTCTGAAGGAACTGCTGACAAGAACAAGAGAAAACCTCAACTAGTGACAAGAGAGGGCTCTATCAGAATTACTACAGATAACTAGGGGTGCTTTCTACAGTGAGCCCAATGACCTTGCCAGAACTAATGTTGCATGCCATCACATCGATACAGGCGATGCCAGGCCAATAAAGCAGCCACCAAGGCGACTACGGCTAGCTTCACATGAGGTGGTTGACGGTATTCTGAAAGAGATGAAGGATTTAGATGTGATAGAGCCATCTGTCAGTCCATGGCCTTCTCCGATTCTGCTTATTAAAAAAATAGATGTCTATATTAGATTTGGTGTTGATTACTGCCAACTTGATAATGTGACCAAGAAAGATTCTTACCCACTCCCTAGGATTTAACAGACACTGAAAGCCTAGCAGGTCCACAGTGGTTTTCTATTTTAGACACGAAGAGTGGGCATTGGCAATGCGAGGTGGCCCGGAAGACAAAGAAAAGACTGCATTTTGTGTCCAAGGGAAAGGAACCTAGCAATTCAAGGTTATGCCCTTTGGGCTATGCAATGCCCCTGCCATATTCGAACGACTGATGGAGATAGTTCTCCGCTTAGACATTTTCCAGGTGTACCTAGACGACATTGTGGTCATGGGAAGGACATTTGAAGAGCACCTGACGTGCCTAAATTCTGTGTTTCAGAAAGTAACTGCAGCCAACCTGAAATTAGTTCCTAACAAATGCCACCTTTTCCAAATGAAAATTAATTTCTTTGCCCATGTTGTGTCTGCCCATGGGATTGAAACAGACCAAGAGCAGAATGGAGCAATAAGGGATTGGCCTCTACCAAATAATAAAAATTAAATGCGAAGTTTCCTGGGATTATGAGCTTACTACCGTCGATATTTGCCCGGGTTCGCCACGATTGCCTAGACTCTGCATGAATTGACTGAGGCAAAAAGAAAATTTTATTGGACCCCAGAGTACAAAATTGTTTTGAATAGACTAAAGGAAATTCTGAAATCTCCCACAGTACTGGGCTTCCCGAGTAGAGAGGGTGAATTCATTCTGGATACTGATGCTAGTGATGTAGGTATCGGGATTGTGTTATCTCAGATTCAGAACGGAAAGAAGATGCCATTGGAATACTTCAGTAATGTGCTACACAAGCCTGAGAGTAATTACTGTGTGACACACGGGGAGCTTCTGGCAGTGATAAAGGCAGTTGCACATTTTCACCCATATATTTATGGAAGATGCTGCATCCCAAGAACTTCGTTAGGTATGGCTGCTAAATTTCAAGAACCCCGAAGGTCAAACAGCCTGGTGGATACAGCACCTGCAGGAATATGTCTTTGAAATACATAATATGTCTGGGTGCTTCACAGCAATGCAGACACACTTTTCAGGAGACCATGCGAACCATTCTGCCGTCATTGATAACGCCAGGAGAAAAAGTGAGGTGTATCGTGGAAAGCAAGGAGGACAAGAATTCAAGGCCCTGTACCGTGCTATGGGTCACCTACATGGGACGATAAGTACATAAGAAATGATCAGCAAAGTGACCCCACCTTGCATCCAATATTGGAGTGGAACGAAGCCATGCGTCGACCAAAATGTGAGGAGATATCCAGTCTAGGCCTGGTAGTCAAGGCATACTGGGTATTGTGGAATTCCCTTGCTCTAAATAATGGTGTACTTTACAGGAATTGGGAAAGCAATGATGGGAAACAAATTCATTTAAAATTGGTCCTACCAGAGTTCCGAGTCCCAGAAGTTCAAAGAGAACTACACAACACAGAAGCAGGTGGTCACTTCGGTGTAAATAAGACGCTCGACAGAGTTCAGATGATATAATATTGGCTGCATTGTCGGGAGGATGCTGAGAAGTGAAGGATATGGGCGATGCATGTACAGCGAGAAAAGGTCCAAGGGTTAAGGAACGAGTTCTCTTTAGGAATACAATGTTGGGGCCCCATTTGAGAGGATGGCAGTGGAAATTCTCGGGCCAACCACCACCAGTCACTGAGAGGGGTAATCCTTACGTTCTGATAGCACAAAACAATTTTACAAAGTGGCCAGAAATTATACTGGTGCCAAACCAGGAGGTTGGCATGGTAACTGATGCACTTGTAGAGCATTTTTTTCTCCAGGTTTGTAGAACCACTTGAGCTTCATTCTGATCAAGGACGTTAGTTTTGAAGCAACTCTTTTCCCAGATGTAACGAGGATTTTAGGAATAAAGAAAACTTGTACTACATTACACCCTCGGCCGGATAAGATGGTCGAGAGGCTGAATCGTGCCCTGGAACAGTATTTGGCGACCTTCGTAGAAGACAGCCATTAAGATTGGGACTTCAATGTGTCCTTATTTCTCCTGGCATATCGTCCCGCAGTCCACGAGTTTACAAGAGTAACACCTTCAAGGATGCTGTTTGGGAGAGATCTCTGTCTCCCTGGTGACCTGATGTTCGGATGTCCAGTGAAAGAAGAAGCAGCTACCCGAGAAAATGCCATTAAACTACGTTTAAAGTTAGTCGATAGTCATGAGTTTGCACGGAGGTAACTTAAAATTAATAGTGACCGAATAAAAACACTGTATGGCAGAAGAATGGCTGGAGAGACTTTTCAACAAGGACAGCTGGTGTGGTAGTAAATTCCTCAAAGGTGGATGGGATATTGCCCGAAGCTGCAGAAATGTTGGGAAAGCCCGTTCATGTTCCATAAACAGATAAATTATGTGCTCTAATGGGTTTGTCGACAAGACTCCCGGACGAAGCCTAAGGTTCTCTACATCGACCTACTGGTGCTGTATGAAGGTCCTGTTTTTGGAGAGTCTTTTCGGGACGAACAGACTTAAGAAGGGAGCAGTGTTACGCGCTGGTGCTCGCACTAGACGCTAGTTCCATGCGCTGTCTGGCTCCGTGGGGGATGTCTCACCTCGACCCTACCCTTCCCCAGGCAGGCCCGCTCGCAACCCTGTCGCTCGCCCAGAAGCCGGGGGAATGATTGACAGTGGCGACCTGGCTGGTGTCACAGCCCTTCTTGCTTCTCCCCCTTGCTGGAGTAGCCGACGAGTTTAAAGGATACGCAAGAGCATTCTGGGAACTAGGACCCTTTGTACAACGTGGAATTTAGAGAAATTTCTGGGTGATGGCCTACGACCCTATAGATTTTGCAGCGGTTCAAGGGTCAGCAGTGGAAGTATTTTGCTGAGTGTGGTAACTGAGCGAAGTTGAGTGCGGCGAGGGACATCGGTGAAGAGGACGGACGACGACGGGAGATGCGAGACGACGGCGGACGATGTGTTTGTGGGTGAACAGGCGAGAGGGCGTGAAACCCAACGAGTGAAGGCTACTGTGCATGAGGGCGCTCGGAAATTACTAAAACATTTTGGACTGGTGGGATATGGACTAAAGTGGGGTGGGACTGTATGAACATGGGATACGGACTTTATTATAAATATTGGAACTGTCAAATATGGACATTTAATTCATAAACTTATGCATTGGGTTGTGATAGAATGTATATTACGATTGATTTGATATATTTAATTACATTAGTTTCTTTGAAATAATTTAGTTGTACTGATTGAATTAATTAATTGTAAATAGCAAGATATATATATATATTTATATAATGAGATATTTGGGCGAAAGTATTTTATTTGTAAATATTTTAAATAAATTAGGAAATTATAGTTAACTGTTTTATTTAATTAAGACCTCCATCCCTTAGCGAACCTGGTTAGACTACTGACTTCGAGAAAATTGCAACAATATATTTTAATTTATTGCACATCACGAAATTTAATTAAAATATGACTATGTGGCAAGCTGTTTTTTTTTTCAATGAAAAATTGAAAATAGTGACCGATTTTGCAGTGGTTAATATTGTTCTACACAAATTATCCAAACTTTCAAGGGACATCTGAAATACTTTCATCTCCACCACCTTCGAAACATTCCTAACCCTTACATTACCCTGCGGGATATGTGGTTTTATATATATATATATATATGTGTGTGTGTGTGTGTGTGTGTGTGTATATGTAAGAAATTAAGACATGTAATCACATAATACAGAGTGGGAAGAAATAAGCCGACAAACTTGTTGAGATGACTCCTTATGTAAAAAAAAGTAGGAAATGTAAAAATCGCTTTCTACCTAAAATTAATATTAAGGGCAAGTTTTTAAGCTGTTTTTTTTTCTTCGAAAATCTGAAATGAAGTGATATTTAATTACAATTCTACGACCATTGTTTTATGATATCGTAATTTTTAACCTAAGAGATAACTCATTAAACCTTCCATCTTAATGAAAATAACAGGAATCACTACCCTTAATTGTAGACAACTTGTGTACCCTCAGGAGTTATGAATATTTGATGCTGTTTTATTGAGAAGAATGACCTGCCTAACAAAAATGGCTTTAGCAACTGCCCATGAGACACCGTTTTCGTTTAAAACGCACAAAAAGCTTCAGCTTCAGCGAAACAGTGCCTAGCACGTAGGCAATACTACATGCTTCAATGGTATGCCGCTGTGCCCCCTGCGCAGACAATGATGGTGGACATTTTTAACTACACGTCATGCACCATACATTAATAAACTTACAGTACTGAAGCTGTCTGTTTGTTCTGGCAATTGTCCGGTGTGTGATTCCCTGCAGACAGTATTGGTTTTGCAAAAGCTTTTGGAACCGTATCGCTGCCGCCGAAAGGTGGTGTGCGTTTTACACGAAAACGGCTAGTTCTGGGCAGTTTCAACAGGAGGGCCATTTTTGTTAATTAGTTCTTACTGTTCAATAAACCAGCACCAAAAGTTAGTAACCCTTACCAAAAAAAAATTATCTGCAATAAGACAGTGGTCACCTCTGCTGCTTTCATTATGGTGGGATGTATTAATGAGAGTTTGCTTTTGTTTTAAAGACTCTGATAGCGTAAAACATTGTTCCGAGAATTATAATTACGTGTCACTTCTTTTCTAGTACTTCGAAAAAAATATTAATGTTTAAAACTCGATTTTCAAATATTTATGCCTCGCTTAGTATTTCGTTAAGGAATAAAGTGTCCAATACACTTCTCGCTTAATTTTGCATAAGGACTCGCCTAACGAAGTGATAGCGTAAAACATTGTTCAGAGAACTATAATTACATGTCACTTCTTTTCTAATAATTTGCAAAAAAATTTTATTTTTAAAACTCAATTTTCAGGCAATGTGAAAGATGCCAGAGCAACTGATCACAACGTCAAGGCAAAGTGAAAGTTTATTCGAATAAAAATGTAAAATTGAGAAGTACCTTTGTCGCGTTGTTGCACCACCTCAAGTGTGAATTCGCGAAGAGAAAAAAGTCCAACATGGAGTCGTGGAGCTGTCTAACCTGCGGAAGTTCGTCTAACAGATGCTGCAGCCATCGCTCCACATGCTGCAGAACGATTGATGACTCGCCAAGACATACGTATTCAATTTGGCGCAAGTCTGAAAACCAGGACTGGCCAAAGTAAAGTGTCGACAGAAAGGGAGGCAGTTCTGGAAAGACCTACGCTGAATGCGGGTGGGCATCATCCTGTTGGCAAATTTCGCATTGGAGCGGCACCAGGACATGAGATCGTAGAATCTCCTTGACGAACCACCACCGTTCCGCCAACGTTCTCCGATTCTGGCGGTGTGTCGCTCTGAAATGAGTCCCTGCATCTGCGGGTTGTCCAGTTCCCTTCCATGCTCGAGTGTGTCTGTTATTCGTTCTCAAACGAAGCAGATTCGTATGAATCGAAGCACCACCGTTGTTCAGACTTTTAGACCACCCGAGTGCAACAATACTGGGAACTAAGCGTCCATTGTCGGCTTGTGAATGGAAGGTGGTGTAATGGACGTCGGGGAGGCAAAAAGTCTTATTTCGCGAGTCGCCCCGCACAACACTGCCGGAGGAAAGAGACATTACTAGTGCACATCTATGGATGTTGAAGATAGAGACGGTTGAGTTCACGCCTGTCGAACTATGAAACTTTCCTCTCCTCTCATAGTCATTCAAAGCCTTCCCACATGGCATGTATGTATTAACCTCTTGTACCTACTGTTCCTAGTAACACCGTACAGGTCGGTCGCAGGCAATCCGGCGGATGCCCACCCTACTTCCTGTAGTCCAAAGATTCGCTCGGTAGTTCATACATGTGTCAAATGCATCACTGATGCATTCTGACGTTCGCTCTGCGCGCATAATGCTGAGTTTGCCACAGCTTCGTTCCACGACAGTTCACGTTACCAGTGTCGTAGCAATGTCATCGCCACCTAGCAGCAGTTATACGCCGCCGATCGCAGCCAAATTCAAATCAGTTGCAATATTACACGTTATGGTGCTGTATATCTGTTTTCGTCTCTTGTGGATTCATCGATTCGGGTATCACTATTTTGATTGCAATGAGTGTATGGAAAGCACATTGAACATCTTATTTTTTTGACTTCATGCTGATTTTAATTACGTATGTTAAAAAATATTGTAATATATCAATTTAACAAACCCATTAAAGTAACTCGAAATCGGTGATAGTGATAGTTTCTACATCTTAAAGAAAATCAGCCATTCTGTACATGTTGAAATGTGTCCCCGCAGTGTTACAACCCAGTGTGCTCTATGTGGCGTAGTCTTTCTGTAGGCAGAGGATAAAAGAGGAACATTATTAAAAAAAATTCGAAATGAGATTCCTAATACAGGTGCTCTGTGAAATATACCATAGAAGGTCCAGCATCATTCAGTCCACGTGGCACAAAATTAGTCACACGCAGACGACCAGCATCTGCCACACGCAACACAACCTCTGAATGGCGACATGACATGTACAACTTTTTTGCCAGTAGAAAACAGGAATCAAGGCATGACCGTAACAAGTGCAGTCAATTTGAGTAAGAAAAAGAAAAGTATCTTAACACGGAGGCAGCCAATGAGTAAACATCTGTCTACTAAGGCGAGCCGGATTAGATTCCCGGTGGTGTCACCCCCGGATTTTCGCATGTGGTAGTCGTGCCGGACCATGCCGCTGATCGGTGGGTTTTCTCGGGGATCTCCGATTTCCCCCACCCCTTCATTCCGGTGCTGCTCCATACTCACCTTGCTTCACCCTCATCGCCTCTCAAGACCCCGCTGTTAAGAGCCGCCCAAAACCCTTCACCCACTTCAACAAAACCACAAGAAGATCAGCAAATAGTACCGCCCAAGATATGTCATATAATCACAACAACTTGGCATGTAACGTTTTAGCATATCCTCGGCGGAAACCTTCATTACAAGATCAGCATGCAACGGAGCCTCAGGTTAGCCAATAAAGAAGCTTAGTATGTAGTACAGCTTCAGGTTGGCCAGTACAGCAAGAAGCTCAGCATTTAGCACAGAATCAGAACAGATATCACTGCAAGTAGCTCTTGATGCAGAACAAGTTCAGGTTTGTCAGTACCGCAACAGTCTTTGAATGTGGTATGGCCTCAGTTACGGCCATAGACCAGAGACGAGGTAGAGCGACCTCGCTGGCTGCGCACAACCAGTCTCCATGTTCCAACATTGAACTGCTTCTCTGCCAACACGTCTCGCAGAGACGGCATGGATTGGATTTGAAGTTATATAATTGATTAGTAAAGAAGTGCTTTGAGATGTACGTTAACTTCCTCTAAACAATTTGTGGTACAGTTTAATTGAATTTAAATTGATGAAAGTGCTTTATTCATATAAAAATGCATGTTTTTTTGAGAACTGAGATACAAACAAACGCGATCATCACTGTTTACCATGTGACTGACCGTTGTGTTGCTTTGGGGTAGGTCAATGTTCGGTACATGCGCACATGATCGGTCAACCTCATCACAATGATCACGGCAAGTAACCGTGGCCGGAAGCACAAACATAGTGAAGTGCAGCATCCTTGGCTCGGCCACGGTAGGAAACACACCGGACGGCGTGCCAGATGTTGGGACTGTCCTCAGCAGGACAGTACACCATGTGCTGGAAGACTGTCTCAAGACAGAGAACTTGCGAGTTTGGCTTGAGGAACAAACTCATTAATATACTGATTAATAAAGATCTCGATAAGATAAGGAACTAATTCGCAACTCTTATAGGAAAACGTTTAGAGGAATTCGATAAATGGTACCAGCAAATTTCTGATGACCAATAACGGGGCACTCGTATGCATAGAGGACCCCTGATTAGTGAGGAGGACATGTTTTTAAGAGAGAGAATCTGTATACACCGATCACAGGTACAAAGAAAGTGAATGGCCCAAAGAAATGGACAGAAAAAGTGCAGCGCACTGTTTTACTCTTCGGAGTACAGTTACAGTGCGGGAGGTTTGGAGGGTGCGCTGGCCTTCGGGCCTTAAAAACCTGTCCTCAGGAGGCTGCCATACTAGGAGCAGCAGATCAATCAGGCGCCAGCTTTCAACAGCAGTTGCTGCCTCGGCAAGAACACCAAGCTCCATTATATCTGCGTTACCAGTTGATATCACCTAGTAACAACCACTGATACACTTGTTTCAGGCACGCAATTTACTGTCTCGGAGATGAAAGAAGAAGAGCGGGTTCGGACAGTTGCCAAGAGCATTCTTTTAGCGTGGCACATAACTTTCCAGCTTATGGATATATCCTCCACTGACATAAAAAATTGAAGTGGGTCATGCAATTTTGAACAAGAATTGACTGATATAACTAACGAGCATACTTTCCTTTACATGGGTGCAAATAATTCATAATGAAATTGTTTAAAGCATAGTCGGTTGGTAGCCTTGACATCTCGCAGACAGCAATATAATTACAGCTGTAGCCAGAAGTATATGAAACAGTTGTGAGACAATTACAAATACACACAAGCCTTACCCGGGACTCTTAACATAAAACAACTCGTACCATGAACTATTTTGAAAATAAGTGTCTAACCAATTCAAATCGCATACGTTTACATTGGTTGAGTGGTTATCGAGATATAACTTACAGTATTTTTTTTTCACGAGGTGCTGTCTTCTAAAATGGCAGTCTTACAACAATATCCATGGCACCCGAAACATGTTGGTTCACATATCCTACTGTAGCACAACTTGCGTGGAAAATTGTGTGGAATCGCTTGATTGGTCCTCGAGATATGGCAAGAACGTCAGTTTTTTTCTTGTGACGCTCTTCATAAATGTAAGGCAAAAAGGTTACGTACTAGCACATTATATGTGGCAATGGCCATGGGTGCATCCGGCGGCCAAGCTGCGTGCATACTGCATGTATCCAACGTGCGGGAGAGTTTCGAATATTTGTATGCTGATGCTGTATACTGTGCTTAATGTGAAATAGCCATTTTATCTACTTTAATGTCGTTTTTCTCGTAAACTAAGTGTCTAAAGCTTATTTTTACCACAGAATATTTTATAATTAGTTTTGATTACAAATTCGTGTGATGCACAGTAGTAAAACTGGGTTTTAATTTCTCCTATTCCTGTTTTATCTAGTTGCATTAGAATTAAATAATATATTAATATAGAGAAAAAATTTGAGATAATGACTATAATTCATAAGGTTTAAAGTAAATAACTATGTATTATGCCATTAGGGTCTCTGTTTAACAGAATAAGAATCAGAGGGAAGTCCTATAAGGGTAATAATGAAAGGAACGTCCCAACCTCGAACTTGCGACCCCTTGCTCGCCGCCCAAGGGAAGAGAAATGCATCGACGCCGCTGGTAGTTCGCTGACAGTGGTGTTCCACCAGTTCAGAGCTCTGTCCACACTTCTCACCCCACACGTGCCGCTTCGCACCTTGATTGTGATTTTTGTTGTTGCATGGTTGCTAGGTGGAGTTAACTTCACATTGCTGATACACTTTCGTCACTTCGACCAGTCAGCTGGACCCAGTTTTTGGTCCTACCTCGGTGGAGTGTCCAGCTTGTCTAGACTTTCAACATTTCGGATCTGTTTTTTTTAATGCCCTATAAACATTGAGCTTCCCTCTTTTTGGCATGCGTGCGTTGCTTTCATGTTGTGCAAGGTTGCATGTCGAAGAGAGTCGAGTGAAACATCTCTACCCAAGTTGATGTTTGGAAATGTTCTCATCTCCGTATCAAAGGGCAGAAGTAATACAAGAAGTTACCGATATAGCTAATGAGCTACTTTCCTCTACACTGATGGTAATAAATTTGCAAAAAATGTCGTTCTTAAAAGATTAGATGGTAGGAGAACTCGACGATTTGTTCATATATGCTGGATGATTTAGGGTGAAACGGACATATGTTAAGAGGTGCTAGTATGGATCATTTTGAAGAGAAAGCATCAATAAACACATGCTCTATTCGCAAAGATGTCTGAGAAAGAGCTATGTGAAACTGACAGGCATGGAAACAGTACAAGTTATGGTAAATGAACAGATCGTTACGTGTTGGGTTTTATAGTGTAAATATGTTTTACAACAGAGGTGGTGTCCACATTCTTCTTTAATATGCGCACAAGCATTTAACACGCGAGCAAGCAATACCTCCCTTGTTTGAGCTTTTTGCCAGTAAACTTCGGTCTTCAACCAACCCCACAAACAATAGAATGGTGTAGTAAGCTCGGATGATCATTCATGGTGACCAAGTAACAGCACCACCGCGGCCGATTCAACAGCCAGGATAGGTTTCATTGAGATACTGAACCGCTGGTCGAATGTGCAGGGGCTCCATCCTTTTGCAAGTACATTCCACCCCTTGTTGCCAATGAAACGTCTTTCAAGGACTCTGGCAACAGATTCTGCAGGAAGTGCAAATACCGTTCTTTGTTACGAACGGATTTCTACAATAACTGGACCATTGCGAATATAACATACATTTAGTGATGTTTTCCCTTCAAAATGGTCCACACTATCGCCTCTTAACGTATGTCCGTTTCCCCTTGAAACACTTTGTACATACCTGATGTTCACGAAAAAAATAATAATAAACAACAGAGGGGATATATAAGTACAATTGGAGTATATTTCATCGATTAAACAATAATTTAACTTTATTTACACGTTTAGGCTGAAGGCATGGCGACAGAGTGTCTGTTCGATGTCTCCGTTCAAAGTGTCTGTTCAAACTGTTCGCCACCATCAACCATACAGACGGTGCAGCGCTGAAGCATGTTGCGACACACATGTGCAAAGGTTTCCGGAGTAATGAGCTCATCCCTCGTGTCAAGTGGTGTGGCATACACCCTCGATTTGATGTGGCCCCACAGCCAAAGTCAGCTGGTGTGATGTCAGGTGAGCAGGGTTGCAATGCTTTGGGGCCTCCCCTACCTATCCACCGGTTCGAGAAGTGCATGTCGATGTGCCGGTGAACTGCAATGGCGAAATGAGCCGGGGCCCCTTCCTGCTGAAAGCACATTGCCTCACGAGCATCTAAAGGAACTTCCTCCAAGTACTCCGGTAATACATCCTGCAGGAACTGTAGATACGTAGCACCTCCGAGATTGCGACCGTGAGGTACTGAGCGGTGTTATCAGACACATAAACCTGCGCACAGGCTGGTTATAATGCCATGTAAACAGGGTTGCATACCCGCCCCTGCACATTGCGACTGTCAGCCGGTTAACTATGGACAATAGACTATTGGTTCCTTGATGAAAAATGCTCCATTTGTACTTATCTACCGCACTCTGGTGTTTATTATCATGTGTTTGTAAACATCATTTGTTTGTATCACTCTCCGAAATTTGATGAGTCGTTTCGGAGAAATTACAGTATGAAGAACGTAGTATTTCTCTGGTTGTGCCCTCAGACTGCGCACTGTCCCATGTGGACTTTCGTGATATCATAAGTAAATGTCGAGCCCGGCTGATGGGTCGCTCCAGCATGATGCAGCTAAGCGCAACTATAACTAAGTTGCAAAAATGGAACAAAAGGTATTTTAAATCTGATACTAGTCACGTGCCTACATCAGAGTGGACCGGTACACCAATTGGAAGGCAAATGACGTGGCATATAGGGATGAGTCATCAGTTAACGATGGTAACAGTTCTGCTTTTGTTTCTGTCCGAGCCGTGCATCACAGATGAAAGTTACAAACGGAATGGTGATGTTAAAAACTGGAAATGGAGGTATCACGTTTTTGCAGTAATAACGTCCCATGAACATAAATTTATCATGTGTTTCATTCCAAGGTACAAATTTACATTGTACATTTACACCAACAACAAAATAAAGGACAGCACAGTAAAAAGTGGTGACAAACACTATCCTACTATTGCATTATGTCAGCAAGTGTTCGAAATGCGCACCTTCGTCGCTTGTGCAAAGACACCTGGACAGATGGAAGAGTTCCCTTCGATATTGTTACACATCCTGCGACAATGCGGTGTTTAAAATCGTCCGGTGTCGTCGGAACTTGTGCATATAGTTTACATTAAAGCATTACCCAGAGGCAAAAGTCCAATGTTGTCAAATCAGGTGACCGTGCAGGCCACCTGATAACGCCTTCTCGCCCCATCCAGAGACCAGGAAATAGCTGGGTGAGCGTTCACCTAGCCACACGCGAGTAGTGAGTTGGGCAGCCATCGTGCAGGTACCACATACATGTGCGTATTGCAAGTGGTTCTTCCTCTAGGAGAGCCAGTAGCACGTTGGTAAGAAAGTGCGCTTATCTGTTACCTGTTGCGGTTTCCCTCAAGGAAGTACGAACCATTTGCATCGTCTCCGATGATCCCACACCACTCGTTCACACGCCACTGCCTCTGATGTTCCACACGTCGCAGCCAGTACGGATTGTCAGCAGCCCAATAATGCATATTTCTGATATTCACGTGTCCATAATTGGTAAATTTTGCTTCGTCGGTAAAGAGAATCCTTTGAAGAAACAACATATTCTCCTGATATCGCATCAAAAGCGAGAGACAGAACTCCATGCGTCGCCCATAATCCCGCTGGTCAATCTGCAGATGAAGTGGCGCATGATGCGGATGGAATATATTTGTATGCAGGATGCGAATGACGCTGGAATAACTTAGCCACTCGCAACCTCCCTGGAGCTAACATGATATGGGTTAGAAGCAACAGCTGGCAGAACATATATTTATTTCGCAGCGCTCGTTGCAGGACTGCCCCTTGCCCTAGGCGTAGCGTTTCAGTGCCCTCCCAAAAACAATTTCTTGCACAGTCGTAAAATTGTCATGTTTGATGAACACCGCTTCTCTGGATATCGTTGTGCGTACGACGTAACTGTTCTCTTCGTGTTCCTTCTGCGTTCTCCCTACAGAAGTAGCATATCCAATTTGTATTGGTTTGTGAACGACATTTTGTTCACACTCCTGAGCACTCGAACACACTAGCACTCCACAGCTAGAGTACAGGGCTGCATGTCCTCACTGTTTCCTTTATATCTGTATCGTGGCGGCGCAACATTCCTTTTGCACGTGATGCGTCGCGACGTATTTCACTACAGGTGTGATATCACGAACGTCCGCACGAGATGGCACCCAATCTGATGGTACAACCAATGCAATCCTACCTTCTACATAATGTAATTTCTCCGAAACCACTTATCCGATTTCTGAAGAGTGATAGCCGTTAAAATTCGTCTCTTTCACATCAACGTTACCAGCAGCCGAAATATACCAAGTATATATATATATAATTAACATTGCCATGACACGATGCTACATGTCGTTAAGTGAGGTATTCATTACAATTCATCTGGATGAAAACAGGATAACATTATCTTCAACGTTTCCGGAAATATTCGAGGTNTATATATATATATATAATTAACATTGCCATGACACGATGCTACATGTCGTTCAGTGAGGTATTCATTACAATTCATCTGGATGAAAACAGGATAACATTATCTTCAACGTTTCCGGAAATATTCGAGGTTAACATCTTAGGTGACTTATCCTGTATAGTTCCCACCAAATTCAGGTGGCAAATCAGATTCTTTAGTTCATATAATTTTATATTACATAATGGTGTAGTCACATATTTTCAATATAACAGCCATGTATACTGGTTTGTTTAGTAAACCATTTGTCCCGAACATTTTCAAACGAACTTTATATGCTGGCGCTATCTATAATATTCATCGAATATGCTAATATTACTTACAACATTTTTGTGCGCCATTTATGAAAACCTTTGCAGAAACATATGCAATGGAAGTGAGATAATTTCAAATGCACACGTGCCTTACTCGGGACCCGAG
The DNA here is from genome assembly GCA_002778355.1 of Clitarchus hookeri. NCBI lineage: Eukaryota > Metazoa > Arthropoda > Insecta > Phasmatodea > Phasmatidae > Clitarchus > Clitarchus hookeri. The sequence goes on from NQII01001624.1 coordinate 154,521, forward strand.
CCCATAACTCCTCCTACAGCAAGGTGGCATGCAACCAACTCCATTACAGAGGTAGCATTCAGAACATCTACTTCGGATGTAATCAATCTAATGTTTTGGTAGGTAGGGTTTACTAACTTGAAATACTTTCATGTCTAACAGTTACTCCGACGGAACGCCAGCCTGGATGGGGGTATCGTTTGGCTTCGGGAGAAGCACGAAAAACAGAGAAGGGAATATCTTGGATTATGTTCTGCGTGATATATATGCCTGTGTATATATATGTATATATATATATTTATATACAGAGAGAGAGAGAGAGCTTGAAAGACTCCGTGATTGGAAGAATATATGGCTCAAGACCGAAAAAAGATGTCATATCTTAGAACCTTTCAACCGATTGAAGCAAAATTTTGTAGAATGGCATTGGATCTTGTAAGCATTTAATTAAGTAGTAGCTATTTTTGTTTCACAGCCATTTTAGAAGATAGTACCTCATGAAAAATAATAATTTTAGTTATATCTCGAATACTACTCAACCAATTCTTACCAGATTTGGCAATGTAAGCGTATGCGATTTTAATTGATTAAACACATATTTTCAATATTTCCAGATGCGCTGGACGCCAGCGTACAGGATGATAGTACTGCAAGTTTCACTTTTCCTCGCGTCTCAGTACGTGCAAGGCTTGTGGCGGAACTTTTGTGGTTGTATGTTGCCCGTTATGATTATCATAGACTGGAGATGAGGTAGGCCGATTTTTCGTCTTCTGTTCATGCACCCAACATTAGCTGTCGAAGTCAGCATTGATGAACGTGTTTGTTTGTAACTCAATTGTCAAAAGACGAGCACTTTTATACAAATAAAAACTTGCATCGATTTCAATTTAATCTTAATTCCGTAGTAAGAGGAAGTATACAAACATCTCAAAGTACTTGTTTATGTAAACCGTGTTCTAACCTCAAATCCTATCCACGACGTTTATGACAGTCGTACTGCAGAAAAGCAGTCGAATGTTGGGATACAGAGACTGGTTTTACGCAGCTAGCGAGATCACTCTACTCCATGCTCACTATACAATGATTATATCGGTTTTCAGGCATCACAATGTCGGAAAAAAGGCTATGTAATTGCAGCGTGTAAACAACGCGATGACGCATCGTAAAAGTGCATGCTTCCGCTGGAAACACAACAAAGAATAAAAAAGCTTAATTTTATAGTTAACGTTTTAGACTACTTTTCGGAGGAAATAAAAAGCCTATGAGATCACTTCCCAGCATGTTTGTGTGTGTGTGTGTGTGTGTGTGTGTGTCCTAAAAACTTTTTAAGGCGTGAACAGAATTTCACCAAACTCGGTACAAACATAGTACTTAGTAAGGGATTCCGACTCTTATAAGTTTTCGAGCACCTTTAGCACTTATTTCCAAAATGGCGGAAATTTTAAAGTTAAGAGTGCTATGCCATATTTGAGAAACCGATTGAAACCAAATTTTATATATTGACAGCGCATCATGTAAACATTTAATTTTGTAATTCATTTTGTAGGTCCGCCATTCTGAAAGATAGATTTTCTCGAAAAAATTAAATTATTACGTAATATCTCAAAAACTACTCAACCTATTCTCGCCAAATTTGGCATGTTAGTAATACTATGATAGGCCATGTAAACATATTCAATTTAATTTGATGAGGGGTTTATTTTTAAAATGGCAGCTATACGAATATGTATGTTTTATTTGGTATATTTACTATACTCATCGGCCCATTTCGACAAAATTTTGTTTGCTAAAAGTGTCTATGACAATTGCCATATATGGTAACAGATAGTTTTATTTTATCTGCTATGAAGTTATGAAGTGTTAAATGAAAAAATGAAGTTTATATGTCAAATCTCGGGAAACATAATTGGGCAAGCAAGTAGTAATGCAACAGTTCATGTAAACCGGCATGTTTTAACTATGTCATACACTTATTTTCAAAATGGCGATCATAAAGCCATTATAATGGTGGCTATATACGCATTTAAGCTTAGTATGCTATATCTACGAAAATACGTAACCGATTTTNAGTGGCTATATACGCATTTAAGCTTAGTATGCTATATCTACGAAAATACGTAACCGATTTTAACTTAACTTTGTTTACAGGCAGTATTTATGACAATCATCGAATGTGCTAATACAAAAACTTTTTGTCCTTTATTTTATAAAGATTGTCACGTGAAAAAAAATTGAAGTTTTATGCCACACCTCTAGGAACAATCAACCGTTTTCCAACATATTTTACAAGCAAGGAGTGATACAGCAGGGCATGTAAACTTAACTCTNTAAAAGTGTCTATGACAATTGCCATATATGGTAACAGATAGTTTTATTTTATCTGCTATGAAGTTATGAAGTGTTCAATGAAAAAATGAAGTTTATATGTCAAATCTCGGGAAACATAATTGGGCAAACAAGTAGTAATGCAACAGTTCATGTAAACCGGCATGTTTTAACTATGTCATACACTTATTTTCAAAATGGCGATCATAAAGCCATTATAATGGTGGCTATATACGCATTTAAGCTTAGTATGCTATATCTACGAAAATACGTAACCGATTTTAACTTAACTTTGTTTACAGGCAGTATTTATGACAATCATCGAATGTGCTAATACAAAAACTTTTTGTCCTTTATTTTATAAAAATTGTCACGTGAAAAAAAATTGAAGTTTTATGCCACACTTNAAAGATTGTCACGTGAAAAAAAATTGAAGTTTTATGCCACACCTCTAGGAACAATCAACCGTTTTCCAACATATTTTACAAGCAAGGAGTGATACAGCAGGGCATGTAAACTTAACTCTCAGAGCGCTGCGGGGTGTTTTTAATGGCGTTAATATAAATAAATTATATTATAATGATATATTTATTAATCTATTTAACATAATTCAACCAAAATTTGTACACTAAAACTATTCATTATAAGTATCAATTATGCTTATAGAAATATTATTTTGCCAGCTTTTATGTAAAATAGTGCCATGTGTTGAAATAGGATATTTTGACGTATTTCCGGAACCATTCAACTAATTTCCACCAAATTTCGCACAGCATTAGTGCTATAGAAGGTAATGTAAACCTACATAACTTGTGTGAGGTCAGACATTTGGTTTTCAAAATTACGGCCATATAAATCATTTACATTAATTTTGCCGTACCTGTTAAATAATTTTACAAAAGTCAATCGANTTTGGTTTTCAAAATTACGGCCATATAAATCATTTACATTAATTTTGCCGTACCTGTTAAATAATTTTACAAAAGTTAATCAANTTAAATAATTTTACAAAAGTCAATCGAACTTTATATGCTGATACTATATATTAGAAGCATCGTATACAGAACCTCTTTTTTCCTAGGTAATTTTGTAAGGTAGCACCAAAACAGTTTTTGTATTCGTACTGTTATCTGCATCTATTCTCCCTTTACCACTTGGGCGAGTGCCAAAAAAAATTGCAATTTTCCAGATTGTAGTTACCTTAAAGGGTAGTTAGCTCTTTTTGAAGTTGTGCTTCTTTTGGCGGGTTCAGGGTAAAAGTTTAGTGTGCAACGGAAGTTGCGCGCGCACAGTGTAACGAAATTCGACAGTGAACGTGGTTGGGGTATGACCCAACGCGCATGCGCGTATCGTCTAGCTACATACAAACACAAGGTACACAACATAGCACGTGGTTATATTTAAAACCGACAGAAAATCAGTTCATGTAGTAAGCAAATTGAAAAACATTTCATTTATATAAGTAATTCATTGTGAATATATATATCTTATTAATTAATTTTACTTACATTGTGCCGTGAAAAATTTGTTAGTGACAAAAATTGTATAATAAAATTTTGAAAGTGTTTTCAAGTATTTGAGTATAATTTTTGTAAATATTTTAAAATGTTCTTTAATCAAACCTTTATTAATAGTATTTAATGTCTTTCTTCGGTCATTTTATAGTTTTTCCTAGTTACATAAATGATTTGCATACGTAATAAAATTTTATTTTAGTCACGCCAAAGAAGTATAACTTCTAGCGCGCGTACATAAGTACACACACCCATGTNTTTTTTTTTTTTTTTTTTTTTTTGTAATTTTTTGCATATTCAAACAGGTAGAATAATGCTTTTGGAGTGTGTTGTGCTCCATAAAATAAAATGCAACAGAATTCAGCTCGGGATGCCATCATAGTTGATTTCACCTCCCACAAAGAGCTGAGTGAAATAGTGAACTAATGTGAATTATTGTCTCCTCTTCTTGTAAGTAGATGTTGACTGATTTGGATTTTGTAGGGTCTGTTGTAGCAGTGGGCTGTTTTTCGTGGCTGGCGATGATGCAGGTGGTGACTAAGTGTAGTCCTTTCAAGCTATCCCAAACACATTCCCAATTTATTCTACGAATTTTATCACATTTATCAGGTTAATATCGACAACAATTTAAATACATATGATGTATTGTGTACAAAGTACTGAAGACTATCTCAAGCATGAGTGAACAAAANATCGACAACAATTTAAATACATATGATGTATTGTGTACAAAGTACTGAAGACTATCTCAAGCATGAGTGAACAAAACAATAACAGTTTTTAAGTCGCGTCCGCGAAGTGACTATTAATACCTACTCCACGACAATGGCTCCCAGTTCATTCAACTGATTCGCCAGAGTAACAGCGTCTTTAGTGACTTTCTGTAACTGGTATCTCACTGATTGACTTTACTAACAAGGGGCGAGTTTAACGCCATGTGCTATAACCTCTAGTAATGTAGCATTATCTTAAATTATCATCAGTGCAGCATTCAGTTTGTCTACAACGGCAGCTGCGTAAACGCTACTTTCGTGAAATAAAGAAAAACAATGGTTGCCTTGGCTTTCGAGGAATATCCTAGGAAACCATTGTGACAATGGCTGCGGAAGCCTACAATCATCTTTAGGAAAAACAAATAGCTTGGGGCGAGACTTGAGANAAACCATTGTGACAATGGCTGCGGAAGCCTACAATCATCTTTAGGAAAAACAAATAGCTTGGGGCGAGACTTGAGGGCATGTTTAAGCGTAGAGATTTGAGAGGAGGGACTTAATGAATACAGTGGTACAATATAAAATTGTAGAGAACGTGNGCATGTTTAAGCGTAGAGATTTGAGAGGAGGGACTTAATGAATACAGTGGTACAATATAAAATTGTAGAGAACGTGAGTCTTACCACAGGCTTCTTATTGCGTACGTTCACAGATAACTCGATGATATGTTATGCCTAGGGACAGTAAAATGTCACGTATTTAATTTCCTGTAGGCTAGACTCCACGATCCTATGTACATTCAAGCCTCAGCTTTAAAATTATTGGATGTTGCCCGTGTGTGGCCAGTTTTACCTCAGACCAGCTGGCACGGGATTCGGTGTAATTATGTTGGGAAAATATCAATATATCGAAAAGACTATCTCATTTCTACGATATATCGATATAAATAGACTATATATTTCAACTATATTTTGTCGAAATCAGTACATTTTTCCAGGTCTCGGAAATACATAAATTTTAAATGCTCTTTTAAAAAGTACTGTTTTAAATTTTAAAAACAACTATATTTTGGGNGTCTCGGAAATACATAAATTTTAAATGCTCTTTTAAAAAGTACTGTTTTAAATTTTAAAAACAACTATATTTTGGCAACATGCACCAAAAACAGGCGCTAAAACTTTTTGCCATGCCTCATGCTCTCAATATGTAATCTGTCAAGCAATTTTACATTTTCAAGTCCCTTAATACATAAAATATAGCATTCCTATATACCGAAAATCGATATTTTTCATTAGATTTATCGTTTCGTAAAACGACAATTTTATAAATAACCATTATAAATAATATCGATACTTTTTCCCGATATCAACATTCTTAATTCGGTGCTTATTTTCTTGCAGGTTTGCTTTTGCCTCAGAGTTCAACTGGGCGTGTCGGTAAAATTATGGTGCAATTGAAAGCATAAGAGAAACATTCAGGTGACTGATGACTACCTTTCCTAAAATTAATTCACGAAATTTTCCAGTCTCTTGCAGGGCCGGATTTAAAGTTTGGACGCTTCTAGGCCCAAGAGTTTTTGCCGCCCCCTCTTTATNGGGGGAGGTGGTTGGTCCGGCAATTTTCCTCAAGAAAATAATTTTTATGATGACAATTTTTATTTTATCGCATAACAACATCTCTAATGAAAATAATTTGAGAATAAAATTTTTGTATTTTTGGTGTATTAAGTAAATGAAATAGCCCAACAAGGTATTGGAAATACGTTTAATCTCTTCGATAGCTATCAACACATAACTACATGTATGCATTATACATTATTGACATATTAAAATTAAACAATTTTTTTTTTTTTGCGTACGCCCTCTGGCATTGGCTTAGTGGGCCTGGTGGTAAATACGGCTCTGGTATCGTGTTATGCCTCGATGGGAACGATTTGTTATCCGGTAACTATTGATACCATGCTTAAAGAAGAATAGACGTGTGATGATCGATCAAGTGCGATATGTTCATCGAATTAGAAGTTAAATATCGTATGGAGGTAGATGAAAGATTACCTTCATGTTCCCAAAGCATGCCTATATTTGCCAGTTCTGAGATAAAAATTGGCAGACAGACATTATCACTCGGCGCGTATCGTCGACAGCAGATAAGAAAGAACAGATATATTTTTGATTGGCCAGTCTCACAGAAGGCACGAAGCCTGAAACATGGTCGTGTACGTTAACTCATTTTGTTGCGGATGCAGCCTCCGCACAGGTTCATTACTCTCGGGGATATTTCACACGGTAAGTGCAAGAGTGTGCTATGTTGGCTTGACTGCAGAGCCGTGCAGTTAAAACGGCCGACGGGGTACCATCAACCCGCCAGATACACCACAACGGTCCGCGGAAAAAATATTTAATCTGCAGTTATCTTTTAAATACGTTCTTTTGAATACAGTGGCATAATTTAACGTCAAATGTTACGATTAGCAGATTTTAACATGTTTTAAACTATGTATTATTTAATTTATTACGTCTACAAGTAAATTAACTGGGCGTGTAAGTGATCCATGACCTTGTAATAATTGAGTGGAGCCCGCCAAGCCTTTTTCATATTTTTTAGTCCGTTTCTGGTAATTTCCAACTTTTCTGAAGCCCTGGTAAAGCTCTACTTTTAGGATATTCATCCGCCTCGTGCAAACAAAGATTAAAGGAAATTAAACCTAGGAGACAACGCGCTCAGTTTAATAACATGTTCTTGGCAACTCTTTATTTACTGGGTATTACCAACACACTTATTTCCTCCCTGTTTTCATTCACTTTAATTATAAGCGAGTATATATAATTTATACATAAATATTTCCGTGTCGTGTACGCAAGGCCTCCAGCCAGTCAGTGGCTGCTTCACAGCGGACAATATACACGGTATTTAGGCAACATTCCTGGGGCCTGATTCCGGGAAACCTCTTCCCAGCCTAGGTCATACAGAAACAAGAGACCCTTTCACAGAGAAGCTAAATAATCAGATACGAAATGGGACGTCTGAGGTTATGCGAACTTGGTAGCTATCATTCTGGCGAGAATTATTCCGTAGCATGCAGTGCATAGACACTTACATGCCAAAAGTCATGGGATTTCACTTTGTAAAAGCAATAGACGGTATAGCAACAGTACAGTTATGTCTTAGAACTGCCTAGACCTTCATCAGTTGTGCTCTGACGACGTTGAACTGCTTGGTGACCACTTTCAGCCTTAGGTTATCTTCTATAAATAAGATATTCTATTAAATGCAATCAACCACTTCTGTGCAATAAGTAGGCCAACTGACAGAATTAGGACGCAAGTAAAATTAAATTAAATTTAAAGTTATTTGCTAATAAATCATTATTTCACCAAAACCAAGTTAATTCCTGGTCGTGTGAGGCTGGTTGTACACAGGACGAGTACTTTCACTACGAACCACATATTTTTGTTAAAATTCAGTGTAGACGTCTCTTGCGTACGCAACATTTATCGTGAACCTACCTTCACGCGCCCGTTGGCGCATGGAGTCTGCATAATGGTGACAAATTTCCGATCGAAACTGACAAGTTCGCGATGCCCCGTCGGCCAGTGTCGTGCAGAATTCGGCCTGCGGAATGAAGACGGCGGGAACACCGAGGCCGTCTCGAGGCCTCGCGCATCGGAACTGCTCGATTGGACTATCGAGAAGGAGATGCTACGAATCCTGCGGAAACGCAGTTCGATACCGTCCGGAACATTCGAGCTCCCATTCGACACGTGCCTGTCGCAAATCTGCGGCTATTTCCAACATTGTGCGCGATGGACCGTCGACACAGGAATGAGAGCGTATTGGGCTTTCTTTCTCGGACGGTGTGGTGTATGTATAGTCTGTCTGACGAACGAGTACACGTTTCTGACGGTTCTAAGTTGTGTTGTGTACAGTTACTTCCACTGGAAGACATTTTCTGTTGACATACTAGCTGAGTGTGTTTACGTAAACATAGTCCTCGGTGGGAGGGAGACACCGCTGTATCCATGCCAACAGCTGTAAACAGTTCTGCCTTCACAACTGTCAAAAAATGCACTCGTTCGTGAGACAAGCTGTAATTACGAGTATTGTTACAGAATTTCTGGGACCTGCTACAAATGAATCTTACAGCATTTTATGTTCGGTATGCGCGTAAAATTGTGTTCCCCTCGTTACAGTTCGCTGTTAAATTTCCGTCAATTATCTTCTAGGAATGGCTGAAGGATATAAGGCGTAGAGGCAGCTCTTAACTACAATACAATTCCGTGTAACTGTCAATTGTACTCTCTCTTAGTCAGAGCAGGAATAATTCCTGTGCCAAGTGGCACAAGGGATAGAATATTTCCGAAGCACATGATTCCGCAATAGTCACAGGAAGACGCTCAAAAAACGTAACATAATTAACCATCTTGTTGCTTGTTCACGCAGTTTAATTATGCTTGAATTTTTATATGTTCCGTGGCCAAAGTCATGGACTATCACCTTGTGAACGTTCTTCTAGGCATCACTGCGGTATCGTGACGCCTTGGAAATGACCGGACTTGCATCAGCTTTTATCTGGTGGCTCTTAAACCAATGTTGACATATTCAAGGCCACTCACGGCAAGATGACGTGAATTACCGGAGTTCAAAGAGTGCGCGATAATAAGTGCCATGCGAACTGGACGTTCTGTTTTTGAATGTGCTAATCTACAATGTCGCGTGACGTTAAGGCCCACAGTGGATAGGATGATCGACGACCATGACCAGCTTCCTCTGGCAAGAGTTTCCCGTGGTCACAGACAAACTGCGCTGGACCAACTGCCATCCACATCGAATGTAGGGTAGCAGACCTATATCCAGCATGTGGGTGCAGCATCTTCAGCTTCCATGGGATGTGGGATCAGGAGACCCACAAGAGTGGCCCTATTAGCAAACCAACAAACATTTCCTCTCCTGCGCTCGTCACATCGCCCATTGGCCCTTGGAGGACTGCCAACCTACGACGTGGCCCAGCGAGGAACATCTTCGGTTGTCTCAGACAGATGGCAGGGTTTGGATGAGGTGCGTGCCCCACGAGACCCAGGAACCCAGTTGTCAACACGACACCGTGCAGGCTGGTAATGGCTTTAGCGCGAGTTCATGTGCCGTGGACTGGGTCCTCTGGCCTGCCTAAACACACAACTACCGTTGTGTTGCGTTGTTTGCTGACCATATGCACCCCTTTTCTTTGACGTCACGTACTCTCGCAGCGAAGGGATATCCCAGCAGGATAACGCACCATGTGAACTTGTTGTAGGGACATTCCGAATGGTTCTGACTAACGTTGTGGCCACCACATTCACTCAGTATGAACCTAATCGAGCCTTTGTTGGCTGTCGTGGGGTGGTCTCTGCTCTCACCATCCTGTACCTACCGATATCAAGAAACTGCACGGAGCTATCTACACGACATGGATCGACCTCCCTCCAGAGGTCTTCTGCCCACTATTTTAACCGATGTTTCATTCATTTGTTTCCCTTGTTCGTACTTAAGCGTTACCATCGAGACTACAAGGCCTCACAACCTTCATGTGACGTCACTAGCGGTAGGCAATCCAATCGCTATGCATCACTGTTTTAGAATATGTAACAATGCGGTAAATTAAAACGTGCAGTACTGAATAAAACCAAACTTTAATTGCTTTAAAATGTCTGCCATTTTTGAACCAGGTAATAACGATGTTCATAAATATTACTTACTGTTGCATTCTCTAAATATACCTATAAACTAACTATAGGCCATTTTTTAATTTTCGTTATATTTACTCTGTGGCCATTTTGCAAGCAAAAAAAAAACTATGTCCGGAAATATTACTTAGTGACATATTAGTTGAATGTATCAAATATAATTCATTTCTTTATTTTTCTTTGTTTATCAATAATGTTATGTAATCATATTTAACTAACAGGGAAAGTATTGTGGTGAAGTTGGGGTGAATTTCGCTGTAAATTATATTTTGTAAAATATCTATGGTGTCTGAAATAATTTTACTTCAATATTACTTTTTCTACTTAAATTCTAAAAAGGTAATAGGTAAACATCTACATACATGTGTAAACTTTCTAGACGCAAATTTCTCTCCTGAAATAGCGTTCAACCAGGCATTCACTCTTTCATTGTCAGGAAATTTAATGACGTGCACTTTAGTCGAACAGAGTTACTTCCAAGACACCGAGGAACACCTAACTTAAACAACGCGGTGTTTTATTACAACAGACCCCACAGTTTTAATAAAAAATACGACCAGCCACATGCCTAAACTCACTTATGCCCGGTTGCACCACCATGACCTCCGATCCGGGATCAGCCGATCCTAGCTCAAAATGATCCAAGGATGACAGCTGTAAACGTTGCACCACCAAGATCTCGGCTTATTTTATCTCGGATCACGTGATCTCTGGTTCATATGTATGCACAAAGAGGCAACAGTGGTGATAAAATTACTGATCACTTTTTATCGGCTAGAAATATGTGATATCGCAGTTTCGAAAAGGATTATTTTATTTTGGGTGGTCATTTTGAATACGTGAATTGGCTGCATTATATAAACGTGTTTAATTTAATTACATTTACAGTCTTGGAACAGAGACTAATTAACTTTTCCGAGAAGGAAACAAATTTACTTATTGACTCGCCGAAGGAAAAATTTCTGTTATCGAAAATAAATGCACGGACGCCATTTTTTAAAAGATTAAGAAAAGGCGCGGGAAAAGCTTGCCCATTAGTTCAATGCATTATCGTCGTTATCGGACTCCGATGCATAAATATGCATATTGCGATAATATGACACAAGTATACGGTATACACACAGAGAAACGGCAGTGTCTAATAACCTAACATACTTATACATACCCTAAATTTAGCACAGCATTTTAAAATTCTCTAGTTACTTCATAAACCTGTAAATTGATTTAATTCTCGTACGTGAAGATTGTATACCATTTGCAAATAAAAACAAGGAATTTATAATGTTTATTTCATCTTCACATAACCTATATTCAGCGCAGACTGCACAAATGCACGGTTGAATACGAGGTTCAAATTGATCTTAGTTCGTCGCCCCGAAAAACAATGGTGCAACAGCAAAATGTGCTGAACCAGGATCAAGCCGGTATTTGATCCTAGATCATTGATGAATCTCAATGGTGCATCCGGGCATACGTTGCCGGTAATATTGGCCACTTATGCTTTCCTCCAAGTCTTGACGTCACTAGGTTGGCTGGAAGAGATTGTAAGACCCGAAAGTCCCGGTGGTAGCGGCTTAAGGCGGCCACCTACTTGTAACTACTTACGCGCTTGAGGACCAGAACTGCAGGAACAATAGGGGCGAACCTGCCACACTCATCAAGGGTGCCATTGACACTACACGTCAAGCTCTGAACTGACGTGCAGTACTTTCGTCGTACTGCATGTACGTATCACACTTTAGCAGTGAACCTATCGTTTTATTGGGGGAAAGTGTGTAGAAAGGTTCAATGCATGCTCCTATCATAGTTTCGCTCGGGTTCTCGTACAGTTTTCTAAGATACAGCGGTCTGAAAAAGTACTTTCTCACGATGATGGAGGGCTCCAAAATAACACTCTTGACGTGCGTGATATCACACAGTGATTGTCTGGAGTGTGTTTTATTTTTGTAAGTAAACATATTGGATACACATTTAACAGTTTCGTTATATGAAAAACGTTTTTCTTTCAAACATACTGCAAAGTAGTTTAAGCGCCAGAGAAGTCACCACGTTATTGATACCCCACACAATTCTAGGTATTCATCCTACAACGTTTGGTACCAAAAAATTATCTGCTTGAGATTGTAAAGTGATATTTGGAAGTTGTGGTATTTTAATAATGCGGTGTTATTAAAAACTTCCATGTGATAAGCAGTATGCCAGCCTAACCAAAAAAAAATGCGGGTAGCGTATAACATTTATTTGATGTCGCAGTGGTGCTAACCTTTGTACCAACCACGTTGATATAAAATATTAATTACCTGGTTTATATGGCTTATGCGGTCAACGCTAGAGATATTAACATCAGACATACTCTTGCCCGCCATTTTTATTCACTGTAGAAAATTTTTCTGAACTTACATGACAGTAGTTTGTTTCGTAGATTCATTGAGTGTTGTGAAATGTGTATAACCTACAGAACGACAATATTAGCGATGCAAGTAAATATACTCCTAGTTTAATTAGTAATCGTTTATTTTGTTTCCTCTCAGAGTGTATATAAGCTGTGTAATGGTTTCCTGAATTTTCGGCAGGTTATTGGACTTACTGGATCCATTTTATCCATCCTACTGGTTTGCTCAACTATACAAAATGTTTCAGGTATGTACTAATCGTCTTTGTATATTTTACTAGTCATAGTAACTGCAGTTAAATCTAATTGTGTCACGTTTCTTACTCGTATAAAATAAGTCAAAAATAAATCATGAATTTGTTTTTATTTTACACTTTATAGTGCTGGCCAAAGTAAGTGCTGACCAGGATTGTAATTAAGGGATTCTCGTAAATAATGGCCAAATATACCTGTGCTTGGGTGACAAACAGAATCTATCACTAGTTATATATTTATCTTTGCATGGTATTTGCCTGATTATGAATTGAATTTTGTCGTATGTAAGACACANCTATCACTAGTTATATATTTATCTTTGCATGGTATTTGCCTGATTATGAATTGAATTTTGTCGTATGTAAGACACACACAGTTGCATAAAATGGTTGACTGGCTATGTTTACAGGAGTGTTTATGACAAAATGAATTATGTATGATATTAAGGGCATTTGGGAAGCTGCTCCTGTGACGACTTGTGGAATCAATATGGCGTCGTAAACTGCGAACAATCAAAGTTCATGATGTTACTTAGGCATTAGACTTAAAAACGCAAGTTCGAAAATATAAAACACTTGGTATATTTACTAATACATATATGCTTATAAAATCCAATATGGCGCTGGTTATAGTAACGTAATCATATTTTCTATCGACGTATTATTATATGTGTAAAAAATACGAGTATGTAGACACGTCACTCGATACACTTGTTTGTAAAAGTTAAATAAAATTATATAAAATGAAATACATTACTTTTATTTTATAAATTTTTGCTTTACCAAATCGATGGTTACATCATAATATTATTATCTTTGGAAATACGGGCCCGTATTCACGTCGCTAGGTACATTTATATATTTAAATTTTCGAAGGTAAATAAAAATATCATGTTATATATTTTATTTAATATTTAAATTTTTATAGTCCATCAAATGCATTATGACTCCTGACGCCTCAGCCCAAAATGTAGTCACTGAGGCAAATTGAGGAACACTACTAAATTTAGCTAAATAAATATATTTGTGTAGTAGCTTAACATCATAGGAATTTTAATTTATGAGTTGGAAAGCGAAAAATTAATTTACGAGAAACTTCTACTACTATAGAGGGTAAATTATAGACGTTTCTGGAGGGGAAACTAGAAATTCGAGGGGAAAACAGTACATTTTAAAGGGAAAATTGGGCATTTTGAAAGAAAAAAGGGAAAATACAAGATGGCGGACAAAAAACATAATGGCGGGCGGAAACAAGATGGTAACCTGA
>NQII01001624.1:168701-186425 GCA_002778355.1 Clitarchus hookeri
CTTTAAAAATAATTATGTGTTTATACTCCAGTAGATTGACATTACTCTGAAATATAAAAAAGGAGTATAAAAAATACATAATACGAGATCCCTGAAACTGCGTTTATTAATATAAGCAATTCGCATTCACCACAGAGAAGGGAGGCATTCACAAACATTAATCTGTATTCATATTTATAGGAAGTTCACGGCAAAATAAGCACTTTTGAAACTAACCTCTGAAAAAGAAATCACTTCTTGTTAATTACACATATGCTACCAATACACAGTGGCATACAAGGCTCTTAGTTAAGTTAGCAACAAATTAAGTAAAATAGTTCTAAGTCTTGACATATTGCGAGTATAATATTTTAATTTATGGCATATCCTGTTTGTGTATTTTTTATTTATTAATATTAGAGTACAGACCGTCTCGTTAATAACTCGTGTAAGTTGATAAAAATTTCACGTTTTCACTTGGCTGCATGAATAATATCATAAAGCTCTTGACATAGTCTATTCGCGGTGTCATCACACTTTTTGAATCAAACCTCTGAAAAATTACCTCGTGTATGACGTGCTTGGTGGTTTCATAAATATGCCATGTATCAGAACCGTTTTATACTTGTGTTAACATAAAATATCTTAGTTTTGGTTAAATTGAACTTTTACTTGCGTTTTATTTATAAATTATAATATTTTATTCGTAATTCATGTGAGTATAAACAGAGAAAAATATGTGTTTTGGCAATGCCAAGTAAGAAATAGATCTCATGAAATATATTATTACACTGAGTGCGCACGAATACGGTGCGTTGTCCCTTTAATGTAATTTTCGAGACTCGATTGAGTTTTGTTTGCATGAGGCGGAGGGATATCTTGAGAGTATAACTNAGACTCGATTGAGTTTTGTTTGCATGAGGCGGAGGGATATCTTGAGAGTATAACTTTAGCAGGGCTTCTGAAAATTTGGAAATAACCATACATGGACAATAATGTAAAATTTCACAAATAGCAGGAGGATACATAATTAGGAGAAAAGTAGATCTTAAGGAGGGCTTTCTGAAGTGCTCAAATTACCGTGAACAGTCTTTATATGGAACTGATATATACCGACAAGCTTTGGCAGATGATTCAGCATCAATAAAACAACTATTCTCTGAAAAATAACAACAAATACGAAACTTACATTCAAACTGATTTTTTTTTTTCCCCCAGGTTTGTTTTTACTTCACATCATCTTCATCACAACAGCCGTGATTTGTATGGTGGAAACTTTTGTGAGCTTATTGCTGATACACGCAGTAATAAAGGTAAGAAAATACAAGCGAAACGGGTAACAATAACCGTGGTATAAAGCTGTAGACATTTGGTATACGAATGCCTTCATGTCACAGATTTCTGAAAAATCTTAAGCAAATGATTGTAATTTTCTCTTGCGTTTTTAACAATTATTTCCTTATTTGTGTTGTTACAAGAAGTGACTACCCTGAAGACTGTTCGACCGTTTATGACAGGCAACTTCAGATAGGAAAATTGTATCCAGCGATAACGTAGTTTCATTGCTATTTGAGTTAACATTTGTAAAACAAATGCTTAGTTTCATCTTTCAATACTTCCACCACATGTCAAAATTATTAACGTTGGCATAGACATAAGAGACTTATTTAATCCAAAAGTTACACAAATTCTCTCTGTAGTAGGTATAAAAAAGATGCCATAGAGAATATAAGTGCACAGAGACAAAACAGCATGGCGTGACGGTTCGTTTTATGTGGGCGTTGAAACCTCGTTGCTTTGTTTGATGTGGGCGTTGAAACCTCGTTGCTTTGTTTGATGTGGGCGTTGAAACCTCCTTGCTTTGTTTGATGCCATGCAGCCAAACACGGTAAAGCTGCCTTTTGAATGGCTATTTCCTTTCAAAAAATGAAGAATGTGCTGAGAGTATTCGGTATATAATANACGGTAAAGCTGCCTTTTGAATGGCTATTTCCTTTCAAAAAATGAAGAATGTGCTGAGAGTATTCGGTATATAATATGATACACTGTATGATACCTTTTTTTAAGCTGGCGGTAAATTGAGGAAATCTGTTTATTTGTGTGTACACGTTTATGTTTGTCGTGCTACTACCAGAACAAAGTGCGCCCAAATGCTGGCACCGCCCAGGATATAGCCTACACAAAGACAGTGGAGTGGCACAACAGCAGCAGGTGGAGAGGCGAAAATTTGCATGGAAGGGAAACGACTAAGGGGAAGGGAACCCTCCTCCCCCTCTCCCTGTAGACTGGAGGAACACCAACCCAAGTCTCTGAGAAGGAAAGGCCAGAAAAATGAAAGGATGGTGAGTATACATTATAATTACGAGGGAATGCTTCCTCGCATACCGGTGCAGCTCAAGTCCGGCCAAATGCAAGCCCTGACATATTCTGCTGCCACCACCAGCTTCTCAGAAACCCACCTCCAGCCCTCCACTCATAAAGCCCAGCTGGCGCAAGAAGGGGCCGCCATCTCCCTACAAGGCAAAACCATTCTGAAGTTTCGCATTGGGGACCAAAAGGTGGAAGTTGAGTGTAGTGGCCGATGATCTCAGAGAAGACCTCATACGGACAGGACTTGCTCATACAGNACCAAAAGGTGGAAGTTGAGTGTAGTGGCCGATGATCTCAGAGAAGACCTCATACGGACAGGACTTGCTCATACATCAGCAAGCGATAATCGATTTTGAGGCCAAAAGAATATACTTGGGTTAGGCGCCCCGCCAAACTCTATACTGGGTGAAGAAAGGTCAAAGCTCACCAGCCCCGCTAGAGATCGAGGGTGGCGAGCTCCAGCAAGGGTTTCCATAGGAATACGGCAAACAGCTCCAATCTCTACTATGGACCTACACTGATGTATTTATGCCCAATAGGAACCTCGACCGAATCATGTTCCAAGGGGACCATCCCATTCACGTAAGACCAAAAGCCCTATCATATTCTAAAAAGAAGGTCGTGGAGAAACCAATGGATGAAATGAGGGAGGCAGACGTTATAGAACACAGCAGATCCTGCTTCAACTCCAAGGTAGTCGTAGTGAGGAAGGGCAAGACGCCTTGCTTTTGTGTTAATTACCAGCCCATCGGACATGTAGTGCGGCACCACAGGCCGTTAGCATATATAAAACCCTAAAGGGTATTGGAAAGGCCGGAATATTCTCTACCCTCGACCTGGAATCGGGATACCGGAAATCCCTAGGCATACGGATTCCAAACATTTGNACTCCAATCTGTACTATGGACCTACACTGATGTATTTATGCCCAATAGGAACCTCGACCGAATCATGTTCCAAGGGGACCATCCCATTCACGTAAGACCAAAAGCCCTATCAGATTCTAAACAGAAGGTCGTGAAGAAACCAATGGATGAAATGAGGGAGGCAGACGTTATAGAACACAGCAGATCCTGCTTCAACTCCAAGGTAGTCGTAGTGAGGAAGGGCAAGACGCCTTGCTTTTGTGTTAATTACCAGCCCATCGGACACGTAGTGCGGCACCACAGGCCGTTAGCATATATAAAACCCTAAAGGATATTGGGAAGGCCGGAATATTCTCTACCCTCGACCTGGAATCGGGATACCGGAAATCCCTAGGCATACGGATTCCAAACATTTGACAGCTTTTGCAACCCCCACAGGGGAAGCACTGCCAGTTTAAAGTGATGCCATTCGGATTGAAGAATACACCCAGCACTTTTCAGCAGATGATGACACAGGATGTGTTAGCGGGCCTAATAGAAAAGTTCTGTTATGCCTATCTCGATGATATCATTATATTCTCTCAGATTTGGGAAGAACATCTGGACCACTTAAGACAGGTACTCGAACGACTCAGAAACTTACCTGCAAACTCGCCAAGTGCAATTTCGGTGAGAAGCAGCTGGAATATCTCGGGCATCACGTGTCGGCAGAGGCGAATGCGGCACGCCCTGAGAAGGTGCATGCCATTTTGGAAGCCAAAGCTCCAAATACCCAGAAGCAGCTCTGGTGATTCCTCGGCTTATGTAATTGGCTACGAGAATTCATACTTCACTTCTCCTCCCTGTGCAAGCCACTCACCGACCTACTTAGCTCTCAGAGAATATTTCGCTGGGGAGAAGACCAATAGCAGGCACTTGCCACATTGAAAGATCAGTTTACTTGCATACAAAAACTCTGTAGGCCGGACCCCAAATGCCAATTCATACCCCAGACAGATGCTATCCATTTGGGACTAGGGGCAGTGTTATACCAAGAACCACAACCTGGCGACAGATGGATTATTTCATATTCAAGTGCGAAGCTATCACCTGCCGAACAGAAATACTACAGCAGCGAACAGGAGTATCTGGCCATAGAGTGGGCCATAAAATGCTTTCGACCCTACATGGAGGACCAGCCTTTCACCCTGCATACTGACAATCGGGCTCTGCAATGGCTGGACTTGGTAAAGGGAGACTAGACCAAACTTGCCAGGTGTTTGATTTCAGGGTGGAACAATGCCCTGGAAAAGACAACGATTTCACAGATGCACTATAAAGAAAAACTATCAGGACCCAGAAAGGATGCTGGTGATGCTACCTCCACCAAACCCAAGGGACGAAGCGGAGTTAGTATGTCTACAACAAATGGAATATAATGTTGCCAGTCTCTGTCAGTTAGTGCAGGAAGCCCAACGGACCGATCCAGTGATTCAGGCACTGGTTCAACGACTCCAGCANCCAGTCTCTGTCAGTTAGTGCAGGAAGCCCAACGGACCGATCCAGTGATTCAGGCACTGGTTCAACGACTCCAGCACCTTCTTAGAATACCACGAGAAGACTGGTCAGACGAAGATGCTCGTTTTGTCCTTACCCATTGACTAAACCCTAGTGGAATAGTAAGATGGCCGGAGAAGGCGGATAGAATCCAGCTCATCGTTCTCCGGGCCTTACAGCAAGTCTCAGATGAGTATCACAAGGCTGACCTGGTGGGAAATCCTGGTGCAGCTGAGACACTGCGGGTGACCCAGAAAGGGTACACCTGGGAGGGCATAAGGAAAGAGGTGGAAACATATGTTGGGAGTTATCACCTACGTAAAACAACCATAGCACACCGACCTGATGAAACTGCAGGACTTCAACCATAGAGACCCCAAGAACCATGGGNCTACGTAAAACAACCATAGCACACCGACCTGATGAAACTGCAGGACTTCAACCATAGAGACCCCAAGAACCATGGGAGGCGGTGGCCATGGATCTGATGGACCTGTATCCAAGGAGTACCAAGGGAAACTGCTTTATCCTAGTCGCCACCAATCTCTTTTCTCGATGGGTGGAAACTTTTTCCCTANCTACGTAAAACAACCATAGCACACCGACCTGATGAAACTGCAGGACTTCAACCATAGAGACCCCAAGAACCATGGAAGGCGGTGGCCATGGATCTGATGGACCTGTATCTAAGGAGTACCAAGGGAAACTGCTTTATCCTAGTCGCCACCAATCTCTTTTCTCGATGGGTGGAAACTTTTTCCCTAAGAACTGCCAAGACACCGAACATAGTCCAGACACTCGAGAGAGAGTTGTTCTCGCGGTGGGTTTTCCCCAGAGAGCTACTGAGTCACAATGGTAGACAGTTCATTGGGACACNGAGAGAGAGTTGTTCTCGCGGTGGGTTTTCCCCAGAGAGCTACTGAGTCACAATGGTAGACAGTTCATTGGGACACAATGGAAAGCAGCCTGCCATAGGTGGCAAACAAAACGATGGACTACAGCTCTCTACCTCCCCCAAGGGAACCCTACAGAATGTCGCAACCAGGAGATCAAAAATGTATTACGTCTATGGCTGCCAGACTACCGCCACCGATGTGACAAGCACATACAATCCATTCTCTTAAACCTAAGGAGCAGGCAGAATGAAGCGATAGGCTGTAGTTCCAGCAAACTGCTACTTGGAGCCGAGCTCTGAATACCAGGTGAATGGGAGATCCCAGCAGCCCAGGGCACTATAGACGTCCCCCGGGAAAAGGGGGTCAGTGCAGAAGAAGCACAACAAAGACACCAGAAAGCCCGAGATCACCAGGCTCGTTAGTTACAGCAGACACTAGGGGCACAACAAGCTGATGTCAGCCGGCCTGTACTTAATATAGGTGATCAGGTGTATTGGCGAACCCACCCCTTGTCCTCTCAAGATGCTCAGTTCTGTGCTGGCTTTGCTCCTAGATGGCACTCCAACAGAGTGAATTCTACATGCCGGGGCAAGTATATACCCTGCATAACAGCAAGGGAAAACGTATTTAAGTCCATCAGTATGAACTGCAGAAACCAAGCCATGAAGCCTCGCTGACGCTGACACGACCCAAGGGAAACAGTATGAACCCCGGAAACACCCCAAAAGGGGCCGCTAGCAGTACAGGATCACCCGGATGGAAGCCGATGAACCCACAAATATAGCTGCAGCCCCGAGGATGGGAACCTCATGACCCCCACCAATGACAACTACAACCAAGATCCCACCTCACCAAACCTGCTAGATATGCTCCCCCTAAAGNCCTCATGACCCCCACCAATGACAACTACAACCAAGATCCCACCTCACCAAACCTGCTAGATATGCTCCCCCTAAAGGTTCAGTGTAGTGCAGGGCCCAGGTTTGAGTCAGCACTAGGAATGAAGCCCAGCATGCTGGCTCGGGGCAAATGCAGCGAGTGCTCAGCAGATAGACGAGGCCAAAAGAGGAGGGGCCGAATTGTCGTGCCAATACGAGCCACCCAGAGGCCTCGTCTACCTAAAGTGTAATTAGTGCACATACATGAAGTCACCTCGAACAAGCGAATCGAAAACAACACCTAAACTCTATGGCTGCCGATAGATGGCAGAAGGTACAATATAAAATAACTTTTTTCTTGTTAATGTATCCCTTTCAGTCTTTGCGTAAATTAGCATCAATGTAGATACTGTATATTCAACCCCCACACGGCCTGCATTTAATATCTTTATTGTGAGATGTATCCAATTAAACAAGTTACTGTTTATTGTAATGCTGATTTACTATTTATACTTGGTATATATTGTATGATTTGTAACCGATCAATCACCAGAGGTCTCAACCTGTTCTCGGCTGAGACAATAAACAGTTTGTAGCGATATCTGGTCGCTTCCTCTCCCCTTGTCTTTACCTTGAGTCTTGCTCGCTTTGGGGCAGCGGCACAAC
This sequence comes from Clitarchus hookeri, assembly GCA_002778355.1. Classification (NCBI taxonomy): domain Eukaryota; kingdom Metazoa; phylum Arthropoda; class Insecta; order Phasmatodea; family Phasmatidae; genus Clitarchus; species Clitarchus hookeri. The sequence goes on from NQII01001624.1 coordinate 175,893, forward strand.
CTCCCCTTACCCCGGGGGTTGTTCCTTTATGGGCAGCGGCATAATACTTTGCCCTTTGGCCCCGACCCCAGCATTCTATCCCAAAGGGGCCAGGTCGTTGCTTGATTCGCCGCGCGAAGCAGCCGGCCAAACCCCTGGCAATCCAGGATCTACCTCTGCGGGGGTACTACACCACTCTGGGCACGTCATGTTTGCTACGAATTGTGGACTATACGTATATAATATCATCATCATTACCACGTGCTCAAGCCTAGCGGACCACGTGTAGCTACAAGGTTCTCCCTCCACTGGGTTCTAACTCTTCCCCTTTCGTCTCCAGTCATCCTTCATGCCAAGGATTCCATCCCTTCGCCTCTTCCTTGGCACACCCAGCAGCCTTCTTCCACCAGGAACAAAATCTAGTACTTTCAAAGGCCACCGATGTGCGTCCATTCGAGAGACATGGCTTTCCCACGCAAGGCGTTAGCTTCTCAATAGTCCTGCTATATTTGGGCTGTTGTATATCGCAACCAGTTCATGATTATGTCGGATACGACATTCTCCAGCAGTCGCGTCTCTTCCCTGACAGAAGATCTTCCTTAAAACTTTCCGCTCGAAAACGAGAAGAATGTTCAAGTCTTAACTACTGCAGCTTCAATGAACTTGAGCATCAGGGGATATGACAACGGAGGAATGCAAGGGTCGGGAAAACGAGATGACGCTTAAAAATACAAATATATTTACTGCCCGTGCAAAAACAATAGTTAATAAATTTCTTTTGGAACTGTTACACAAGCGTAAACAATAAAAAAAATTGCAATTATACTTGGCATTAAGCTTTCGTGAAAACAATTATTTTAGCAGGAAATGGAAAAATTGTGAAGTTAATGGAGAAATAAAGATCGCTTGCATCCAAAGTGATTTTTAATAGAGTTTTCACATTTAAATAAAGTTAATGTTAACCAACTATCTGATAGTTTTACAAACAAATATTTAACAACGTGTAGAATTAGTTAAATTTTGACTCTAGTTAAGAACACATTTTATTCTTTACGTAGATTTACAAATATAAAAAAAAAGATTTTATATAAATGCAATTATTTAATTTGTTTACATAAAAATATGAGTACATCTGGCACATCAATACCAATGCTACGTAACAGCGAGAATTTTTATTTTCCAAAATATTGGAATTGAGCTTCTCAACCCGAGTAGAGTTAATTTTTGTTATGGCATGTTATACAATGGAAGTTAGAGTTCTAGTTGGGTTTTTGCATGAGCATGCGTATGTATATGACAAAAATTGAATAAATTCAGAAAAGTTTAACTTGGTTAAAATATAAGGATGCAAATAGGCGATGAGTTGGTACGTGGGATGTTTATACGGTCACATAAATGCAGAATTTTCAAATACCATGGAACAAGTGTTATCGTGTATATTTACTAAAGTTTGCGTTTANGTAGAATTAGTTAAATTTTGACTCTAGTTAAGAACACATTTTATTCTTTACGTAGATTTACAAATATAAAAAAAAAGATTTTATATAAATGCAATTATTTAATTTGTTTACATAAAAATATGAGTACATCTGGCACATGCAATACCAATGCTACGTAACAGCGAGAATTTTTATTTTCCAAACTATTGGAATTGAGCTTCTCAACCCGAGTAGAGTTAATTTTTGTTATGGCATGTTATACAATGGAAGTTAGAGTTCTAGTTGGGTTTTTGCATGAGCATACGTATGTATATGACAAAAATTGAATAAATTCAGAAAAGTTTAACTTGGTTAAAATATAAGGATGCAAATAGGCGATGAGTTTATACGTGGGATGTTTACACGGTCACATAAATGCAGAATTTTCAAATACCATGGAACAAGTGTTATCGTGTATATTTACTAAAGTTTGCGTTTATAAATATAAAAACATACCGAGCGTTTTATTTTTAGCATTGCATTACGACTTATCAAAAAGTAATCAATTGTGAACAGATACAATTTTATAAATAATACTGTCCGCCATCATTACAGAAATAAGAAAATACACTCTAAAGTACACAATCAGGTAATGGTGCTCATTGTGATAGCAGACTCGCTGCCCAGTTACTATGTTCAAACTAATTCCAGACTTTAAGAGTTCAGTTAAGATATCTGAAGAGATGTACACTACTGAAGCTTTAATGCCCTCTAGCAGTGAGTGAGATGGGGCAACGAAGCCTCGGGGAAACGGGATAACGCTGAGAAAACTCGTTGGCCTTCGGGAATGCCATACACGTTTCCCTCGAGCAAAGTTCTGGCTGGCGTGACTCTGTGGGTAAAGGCAGTTCACGTTTAAGTGAGCACTTTTGAAAGGCCTGCTTATGATCTACATTTTGCACTCTATGTATTCTTCCCCCGTATGTAAAATTAACGTTGTCATTGGCCTAATCACTTTATTCATGTGTTAGTCAATTAAAAAAATATATATAATTAGTTAATTATAAGTTTGTAAAGTTTATATATATGTGTGTGTGATTTCCAAATATTATTGCAATAAATAAGTTACGGGATGAGCGCGTTTGCACCGTGTGGCTGAGATAATAAAGAACAGGAAGGGTGGAGAATTAATTTTCTTATATTCGTAATAATTTCGTCACCAAACAGAGCTCTGCCTCACTTTTATTTTGCTTTGTTTTATTTTATTTCTATCATACATTATGTAAACCTTTGCTGAAATAATTAAATTATTACACTACAAAGGCTTAAAATTTCAAAATATCATAAACAGTAAAATACCAAGTAGGGGGTTGTTTGACCTCCCTTATAAAAATGCAAATTATTTTGAGGTGGTACATATCGTGGGTAGAGAAGAACGAATATAAATAGTACTAACTGTGCTGTTTTCTGTGAGCCACTTTCATGAAGCGTCCGTCTGTCAAGCACATGCATTGATATCCTGTTCTTTTAATAAAATTTTTTAAAAGACTGTACAAATATATTCACACCATGTAGCCTTACAAATATCACACATACCTTCGGTTACCCTGGAAAAAAAGAATTTCGAGGCGCGGTGTGTACTGTAAACATCAGTTTGTGACCTTTTGACAAAGACACAATTGTCATGTTCGGAAAACACGCTAATGCTTAGTTTTCAGAACCTACATTAGTATTGAATGCTGAATAATTACCAAATTTTTGCTCGAAAAATCTCTTACGTTTATGATAATATTTTAATATGAAAAATGAATTTATCACATCGGGACGGCGCTGTTCTAGTGTCGGGATAGACTTCTCATTTTATGTCAAATTCATATTTTATGACCTCAATGAGGTATAAATTTTGTAACCGTATATTCTGATTTTCTGCACAAATATCTACTGTAATTAACTTATAATAAAATGTATACGGTCTTCACTTAAGTTTTAAGAGAGATCAACTAGAAAACACAAAATACGTTTTTCCTCAAAAAAACCTATACCAAGTTTTGGTCCGCGCACATGTCACCGTAGTGTTTCCTACGTAATTAAAAAAAATAGTGAAATTTTTTCTTCCTCTTTTCTTTCAAGCACCGTATTACATCGGCATATTCAGCGAAGGAAATACTTAAGCCTACTTTAGCTATGAACTTATAATTCTTACTCAGGTTCAACAATCTTTTGAAACTTGAATGGCTGCTAAATTCTTCCAATGAAGAGACATATAAAAAAATGTATTTTAAGAAAAAGTTTGCATATATAAAGTAAAATCTTAGACGAACTTCGTCTTCAGTACTACATGAAGTACAGTGACATGCGCGTTTTAATTTTCGGATCTCACACGCACACACATTGGAAGTTTCTAAACTCACCGGTGGAGGTGCTTGACTTTCACGAGTTCGTGTGGCACCGGCCTAAGACATCTCGCACCTCCACACGACCAGGCCAGAGCCGCTTGTTCATTGACTGCTTCCGTAGCAAGGGACTCCCTTTCCTCTCAACTGCACTCGAATAAATCACTCGGAAATGTACCATACCAGTGTATACAATTAGTGAGAAAGCAGGGATGGTAATTTTACCCTCCTGCACATTCATTGCAGCATTCCTACATTCGCTCAGCAAACAGTCAAATGCGTAGGGAAGCTCCCAACTTTGTATAGTAGCGACGATAAACATTCCTATATGCCCCGCTTGATGAAGGATATTATTTTCGTACAGTTCGTAGGTTAAAAACTTCCATTAGAGTTCAGGAAGTTTATCAGAAATATTTTTACTGTGTGTTGTTTCTTCTTATTTTCCCGCTGGCTCCGAGTCACCTAAGATGCGGCGAAACAAATAACGACGGATCATAACAACATTGGAATACGCTCACCTACCACGGAATCATTTCGAGAAATCCACCGACCTCTACTCAGGAGTGGTAGACGTTCACTCGCACGCTCGAATGTTTCTGAACCCGCAGTGGTCGCAGACACGTGTGTACACACACACACTGGAAGTTCATAAACTTGCAGGGGTGGTAGAGGGGTTGCAATTCAAATGTCATCAATAAAACCCATGTCCGAGAAATCAGTGGCAATGGTCGTGGCGGCTATAAAACGCTCGCCCTCCCGCCAAAGCGAACCTGGTTCAATTCCCGGCGGGGTCGCTCCCGGATATTGCTGGACGATGCTGCTGGTCGCCGGGTTTGTTCGGGATATCACGCTTCCCCCGCCCTTGCATTCCGCTGTTCACTGCTCACCTCGCTTCACCCTCATTGGCTTTCGAAAGCCCGTTGTTAAGAGCCGCGTGTGTGTGTGTGTGTATCTCTCTCTCTCTCTCTATCTCTCTCTCGCTCTCTCTCTCGCTCTCTCTCCCTCTCTCTCTATCTCTCTCTCGCTCTCTCTCGCCCTCTCTCTCTCTCTCTTTCGTTCTCTCTCTCCCGCTCTCCCTCTCTCTTTCTCTCTATCTCTCTCGCTCTCTCTCTCTATCTCTCTCGCTCTCTCTCGCTCTCTCTCTATATCTCTCTCGCTCTCTCTCTATATCTCTCTCTCGCTCTCTCTCTCGCTCTCTCTCTCGCTCTCTCTCTCGCTCTCTCTCGTGCTCTCTCTCTCTCTCTCCCTCTCTCTCTTTCACGCTCTCTCGCTCTCTCTCGCTCTCTCTCTTTCTCTCGCTCTCTCTCTCTCTCGCTTTCTCTCGCTCTCTCTCTTGCTCTCTCTATCTCTCTCTCGCTCTCTCTCTCACTCTCTCTCTCGCTCTCTCTCTCACTCTCTCTCGCTCTCTCTCGCTCTCTCTCGCTCTCCCTCTCTCGCTCTCTCTTTCTCTCTCACTCTCTCTCTCTCTCTCGCTCTCTCTCTCTCAGATATTACAAACAATTAGCGTTGGAATGCATGGAAAATGTGTCCCACACCGGCCGCTAGCCAGGCAAGGCAACCAAAGGCACTAATGAGACGGGCTGATAGCAGCTCTCGCTGGAGATACTGTAGTACTATACGTCTCACGAACATTCTTGGTTCGTCGTTGCACTGCGAGGGAGTCGCAATTACAGACAGTATACAGTCGGCTTTGTTTCATCCCACTTATATTACAAAATTTTTGTTTCCGTTTTGCAATGTGGTTTGTTCAGACCTTATATTTCTACTTCTTCTGCCATTTTTCCTGTTACGAGTTTGTTTGATCGAAAGTATTGTTTGAAGATTGTTCTGTGGCACTGGCACTGCTCTTTCTTTCTGAGGGCTTAACACACTCGATTTCAAATCTTCATTATGTTTCTGTGATGAATTAAAGACATTCAGTAGCAAATATGGAAGGTTCTAGCTGTAACATATGTGTTTAAACTATTATTATGTATACAAAATTTTCGTTATTTTAAGCTGGAATTTTTATATGGCTACTGACTATAATTTTAATTCGAAATGGAAGTTACGCTTATGAATGGACGTAATTCATACATTTACTTTCTGGTTATTGTGTGATTTTAAATCCTCAACAGCATTAGAAGTATGTAAGTGTGTCACTCGGAATGTTTTCATTTTTAATATCCTCTGTTTTGTCTTGTTTGTCCGACAGAATAACAGGAACGGGGTCAACCTGTGGTTGATAACAAATGCAGTCATCGTCATGGTGAGCTTCGTGGTGCTCGCCGTAGGTCTAATATTTTCAGCCGCAGAAACGAAAGGAACATCTCTTGCAGTCTCCTCAGTCATTGGATGCTTGATACTCGGTAAGCAGGATGAGAACTCCAGTAGACTAATCAGTCGATCCGTTTTAAAACTGGCCATCTGATGCCCGAGTGCCCTAAATGCCCCCTGGACCATAGTTCTGATTTCAAAACTCGAGTAAGCCATGAGTACGTGCGAAGTTTTTGATTTAACAAAGGTTATTAGTATTCTTGGCTTTCGAGGTTCAGCCATGTCCTTATCGAGAAAATTCAGAAGTTTCGGCTGAAAGCTCAGTCGCCGTCTTCAGGATAGAAATACCAGTTGCCGACTGAGAGACCTTGCATTTGTATGCTTATGCGCTAGACTAGGAAGTTAGCGCTTCTTGATTGGCTGAAGCTGCTGCTCAGCTGCTGCTATGTTAAGATGTGATTGGCCAACAACTTCAGGTAACAACGAAGCACCGCCTTTCAGAGCCAGGGTATAAAGGCAGTGAGGCCCCACCAGTTTGATGCGCACTCCTCGAATTCCTACATTTATTGTGAAGCGTACTGCACCAGGTCCTGGTACGCATATATATATAAATTGTTCCCTTATTTACTTCAGTAGCTAAAGTACTGATAGGTGGCCCATTTTAAATAAAAGTACCAGAACGTAGGGCCAATGAGTGTAGTTTTTGGTCAAAATGCATTTACACGAATACATTGCTTGTACGGACGCTCCAAAATAAGTGTGGATGAATGTTTATAACTGGGGCAACATTAATCAAGTTGTTTTGTTTTATCTGGGAGATTGACAGAGAGGGGCATCGCACTGAGAACTTGTAGTGGAATATTGAAGTGTTTCGCTAGAAGTTACACTACATACTTCTTTACATACGCATTACACACATGAAGATAAAGACAATTGTCACGGCCTGTAAACAGTGCAGTTTGTTTCACGGTGAATTTTCGTTTTTTTTTTTTTTTTTTTTTTTNTGATGAGGCAAAATCTGTGAGTCTAGTTATCTGGAAGGAGCTGTTGGCGGGCTAGGCTGGACTCACAGCCACCGTCATTCGTCCGTCCCATCAGTCAGTCATCTGTCTGTGTCTTCGTCCGTCAGTTGAAAGCGATACACAACAATCCTTCGTCCATCAATCCTTCTGCACGGCAAAATTTCAGTGTGACAACTTAACATCGTGATGTTTCTTTAGTTGGAGATGTATTTTGGCTGTAAATATATTTTCAAGAGAAAAACATTTTGGGGAAATATTTTTTTAATGTGATAATAATTTGTACCGAATTTTTGTACATTTTTAATTCCTGAATTTACAAACCAAAGATAAATAAACACAGATCAATTGCTTTTCATTTTATTTCAATTAACGTATTTTCGTCTAAGGAATGTTGCCAGGAAGCGATGTGACTCATCCAGCAGTCCATCGAAAGCTACAGTTTGGTAAATATTTGACGGATGGACGAATAAAAAAAAAGTTGCCCTGCGATTGGTTGAAGGTCACGTGACCGACGGACGGACGACTGGCAGATGCGATGGACTATCGTGAGTTTAGCCTTACCTGGGTTCGCATTTGTACGAGGTGGCGTAACTTGCCGCGAGGTCAACGCATAGACTAAAGATGAGGTAGACCGCTTATTCGTCTTCTGCGCATGTACCCAACATTGACCTACCCCAATCATACACGACTGTCAAAGTCACATGGTCAGCAGTGATGAAAGTGTTTTTTTTTGTCTTAATATCTAAACGGCAAGCGCTATTATATGAATAAAATACTTTTTACAAATCTTAATTTAATCAAACTGCATTACAAATAAAAATAAATGGCGTGTGGGGAGTGCACCCAGGGCAAGGAAACGCCCTCCGAGTGATGGTCTTTCCAGCTGGGACCCGTAGGTGAGCGTCATCCCCGGGCATGGCAGAAGTGAGGCCCTAGAATGGAGCGGCGCTGGAATACAAGGGCGGGGGAAGTGCGAGTACCCCGAGAAAGCCCGTCGACAAGTGGCATCGTCCAGCACGATTCCCACATGCGAAAATCCGGGAGTGAACCCGCCGGGGATCGAGCCCGGATCGCCGTGGTGGGAGGCTAGCGTCCTGGACACTACGCCACCGCGGCCCCACTGCATTGCAAATTGGCTACAGGAAGGACACGTACATCTCAAAGCATTTGTTTCAAATACTCGTTCAGGAACAAGTGTAGTGTGAGTAACGAGTGTCCGGTCAGAATAGATGTGCGGGGGACCTTGAGTCTTGTTAGTCAAGTCCGGCGTAAAGAAAACAGTGGCACAGCACACGTAGAGTTATAAGGAGCACCAGGCAGAGAGAGTGCGCGGCTGTCTGTCGCAAGCATTGCGATCGCAAATTCAAGATCAGGAGGTTGAACTACGTGTGGCCGGNGGGAATTACGATGGCGTAGACACGTGTAAGTCATCACCGACGCGGAAACCGGTACTGCTGTGAACGGAGCGGTAATTACGATGTGGCAATTACAAACCCTTCGCATTCCGTCGTCTGCACATAGCTGACAATATTGCATGTTTCTCGTCGCCACTCCTGTGTTCGTAACACACATCGCAGAAAACAAAAGCCCGTTATAAGAACGGAATAAATGCAGGCTCCTATTAATGACAAATATGCATTCGTTAAGCGAATATTAAAACTAAGCAATACATATTACAGGTACGTTGTCCATCTAGTCTAGTAAACTGTGTAACGCCATGAATCAATGGGGATTGACCAATGGGCTCGTCATACTTCTATCGGTGCTGTGTTGCCTATTAACGTATACGTGACGGTTTAATTTAGTTCCGAACACTGAACGAAGACATACATAAGTAATTCAAATAAGGTGAATTCTAAGGTTTATAAAGTTAACGGAAGGGGAGAAAATAACATACAGTGATGTCTGAAGGAAAACATAAACATAAAAAACACGCGGGCATTAACTCAGATGTGTAAATAAATAATGTCAGTGATGAAATACCTTATATCAGTCAGTATTACACACTCTAAGTATGCATGTGTTAATGTGAAGATATTTTTTATATACGTCATGTACATTATACATATATAGCATAGAAATACTTTATATATGAGATTAAAACATTCATTAATTAATTTAACACAAAAGGAAAAGCTGTATTGTCACCAATAAACAAAGAAGACTGGAATGTAGGCTATATAAAATAACAACTACCTCCGGAGCTCCGCAATTGATTCACCTCCGTCTGTTGTACCGGTAACAACAGGAGGAGTGCTGTAATAGCATTCTCCGATGCCATCAACCGGAGGGATACCTCTTGTTAACAGCCCTCAGCACTAGAACTGATATTTCGCCAAGGACGACTGAACCAGACGGGTGTTTAGTGCAGGCACCTGGCGGCAGATGCTGTAACTAGCGCCTTTTCACCTGCTAGTGGGGGCCAAGTAAGATTGCCCCTGGCGTTTTGGGATGCAACCAGCGAGGTCATTTTCTGTCTCGCCGGTTGCAGTGTGCCAGGCGTCAGCAGGGGGTAAGTGTTCTTGGCCACAAACAAAATGACGACGGTATCTCACCTACCCTATTCAACGGACCTAAACCCGTGAAACTTTTTTTTTGTTACCAAGAGTGAAAATAAACCTGAATGGGAGATATTTACAGGACGTTGATACTATGAAACAAAAATTGCTGGAAATGGGAAGGTTTGAAAATTGTTTCCAACAATGGGAAAAGTTGGGATATGTACAATTGGTCTGACTGACACTATTTTGTACGCTATTAAATTTTGAAGATGCTGTGTCACATACGTTATGTTTGAAAACATAATTCTCTTTGTTTTTGGGTCTTCCGTCGTATATTTGTTTGGTTTCTGGAACAAAACCTTTCTCTCAGTGTAAGCAAATTTCCCGGAAGTACTCAATGGACTGAATACTTATTTTCACGTACACCACTGAGCGAGGTGGTGCAGTGGTTAATTATTGGACTTGCATTCGGGAGGACCTGGGTTCGATTTCCAGTCCAGTCAACATGATTTTTGTTTCCCATGGTTTCCCGAAATCACTCCGAGGCGAATGCTGGGATGGTTCCTTACTACAGGTCATGGCCAATTCCTGCCCTGTCCGTGCTTATCTGGGCAACATGCTCCGGCACTAACGACCTTACTATCGACGAGACGTTATACCTTACTTACCTACCCACCTACCTACCCACATATATACCTACATACATACCCACCTACCCATCTACACACATACCTACCTACACGCTTACCTACCTACCCACCCACCTATCTACCCACCCACCTCTCTACCTACCCACCTACCTACCTACATACCTACCGACCTACCCACCTATACAATTACCTACCTGCCCACCCATCTATCTACCTACACACCTACCTACCAATCCACTTACCTGCCTACCTACCCACATACCTACCTACATACCTACCGACCTACCCACCTACACACTTACCTACCTACCCAC
>NQII01001624.1:191987-280831 GCA_002778355.1 Clitarchus hookeri
TTTTTTTATTGTTACTTCTTTAAGAGATTTGTATCCCTTCAAGTTTGGGATTTATTTTTGTTTCCTCATAGTATAATTTTCATGTGAAATATATGAAAACGAGAGCTGTCAGGGCATCGTCCACAATATTTTTCTTATGTTGTTTTTGCTGCGTTTGTAACTTAAATAAATATTAAATCAGTCCATTCGGATTTCAGGAAGTCTGTAGAGTAATTCTGTACCTAATAATTACAACAGAATTTTAATATTAAATATCAATAGTAAGTTATAACAAGATACCACATCCCCAACCACCTGTCCCCAGATGCCCATTATCCTACCAAGGTCTTTATATATATATTTATATTTATTTATTTATAAACACAAGATGCTAAACTTTTATGCCGAGATCTTAATCATTCAAAGAGGATCGTATATTTTAACGTACGACTCGCGAGCTGGGTTATGTGGAAGTGCTGATGCTGTGGGATTGAACTTGTGCTACTCGATGACGTTTCTCTGCGTGTGACGTCAGAACAGGTGTCCTGCCGCCGCTGCTATCGTGGACATTGCTTGCGCCGCCCTCCGGGGTGACTTTGGAAAAGAAGGTGTGACGTCACTGCTGGTTGCTGCTGTTCATGACGTGTGGCACCGTTGTTCTGAAACTTGCAAGGAAATTTATTAACAGAATACCTTCACAGTTTGTCGAAACAGCTTACATAACATTTTTACTTTAAATAAATAAAATGGCCCTAACAGTTTATGCGGATTATGGTTATTTAAAATTAAAATGGTGAATTTAATTCTAGTTTTATTATATTTAAGGTTGTATTATATTGCTGGGTGTGTCTGACCTTGGAAGCTTATGCATTTAAACGTCAGTTAAAGCTCATTAATTTCAAAACTGTCTTCGTCAACTGTCCGTCATGTTAGTAAGCATTACAGTCACCGCCCGCTTTCTTGGTTCTTTTTCGTTTGTCATTTGTTTATACGTTACTGGAGTTTGTCTCTCACCTTCGTTAGATCGCCATTTTGGTTTTATCGTTTGTAATTTGATTTACATTGCTGGTGCTCTCCCCAGCACTGTACCCAGCAGACGACTGACCCATCCCACTCCCCCTTCCAATATATTTAATTGACCAATTGCGCATCCCCTGATTCTCATTGGCTAATTGCCCACCCATTTCCAATGTATTTAACTGCTGCGCCAAAGTTCCTCATTGGCTAATTACTTGGGTGTTTTCGAAAACCTTCGTCCACCCAATTAGCCGGTTCTCCTCCACCCTCTTCCAATATATTTAATTTCTCCTCCAATGTTTCTCATTAACTAATTTCCCCACTGCCTTCCAATATATTTGATTGCTCCGCCAAAGTTTCTCATTGGCTTATTTCTTGTGCGATTTCGGACACCATCGTTCGACCAATTAGAGGCGTTCGCTCAAACTCTTCCCCTATTTCTCATTGATTAATTGCCCCAAACCCATCACCCCCTCCCCCAATTACTCATCTTCATTCGACCAATTAGTCGGTTCCTCTCCACCCCCTTCCAAAATATTTAATTGCTCCGCCAATGTTTCTCATTGGCTAATTACCCGGGTGTTTTCAGAAACCTTCGTTACGACCAATCGGCGGCCTACTTAAATCATGAAAGCAGACTATTTTTTTCCCCTTAAAAACTCTTTATAAAACGCACCCGAGCCCCCTCGGGAAAACAATCATTTTTCTCGTTCTTAGAAATGTACGCCTGTTGTCCGAGCGGCCATAAAATAATTTCGGCCATTTCGGCATTTCGAAGGGTGCGCTAGCATAGTGCCTTGGACAAACGTGACGATTTACCGTACCTGCCGAAAGAATTTCTTCTGGTCTACGCACCTTGCGAAATTTCAACCATATTATAGTAATTGCCGGCCTACCTGCAGCAGGACGAAGACATACAGGGCTGCCTCTCGTGCAAGGAGTATTTCGAGGGCTGCGCCACCTCGGTTCCCGACACGCCGCATCGCAGGGGTTGGTGCAAGGCCCACCGAGCAGCCCTCGCGGCGTCTACATCCGTGGAAGACGCCCTCCCGGTTGAAGACGCCCTCCCCGTTGAAGACGACGACCCCGTGCAAGCTATCTACTCGCAAGCTGTACCCGTGGAAGATGCTCCCCTTCAATAAATTTACTGGCAAGCATTACCCGGCGAGGAAACCAAACCAGAACACAGGTGCCTGATGTGTATTGACCTCTATAAAGTTTTAAATGTGGCCCGTCTCTCTTACTTTGAACACCATATGATGGTTTGTCCCTCAGGTGACCCCGAGCACCTGCGAACGTGTCAAGCTGTTGAATTATGCCAAGAAAGAAAAAGTGATCGAAATAGAATTCAGACGTTGGCGTGGCACATGGGGCTGATTTAATATTTTTACTTATATCTCGAAAACTAAGCTTACTATGTCAAAATGCTTTAGATTTGTGCCCTTCTCCCTAAAACCTCCTCCCCATAGAGCTCCCCTACACGACAGTTATGTTCTACATATGTTACAATGGTAAAAATATTTTTCAATACAATTTGACGTAAGGTCAAGTTTACTTGACATAAGGTCGAGTTTACTCTTTAACTAGTATATTGTAAACCATGTAACCCTGGTCCAAATGTTGGTTCGTCTAGTATTGTAGGCTTAGTAAGGCTACTCGTGGACACTCGTCATGTTCGTCTTGAAGTTACAAATCGTATGCATTGCATCCCACTTGGTATACCTATGCCTAAAACAATTATTGCGACCTAATTCCTTATAGTTATGCAAGTACTAGTGAGATTAGTATTTTTATTGTAAGAGAATGCTGCGTATGACCTCTAAGGTTAAGCAGATACATTATACACAAGAAAATCGACAACCAAGATGGCGTTGGTGATGCAATCCAAGATGGCAGGGTGGAAAGAATGCGACCAAGTTGTGAATGAATGATACAGCATGAATAAATGAGATGAGTAGGTGGAATTACAGAGCATTAAGTACCAAGGTGGCTCCGACGAACTGGAACATTCTTGAAATAAGATTAATATTGTTGGCATATAATGACAGGGCATGAGGTAGAAAGAAGGTAAGTAAATCGACATCCAAGTTGACAGATGGCTCCCCGGCTCCTCAGCTTGCCGCCCCAGGAATCCAAAATGGCCGCAAGAGTGTATTGTCTCCAAACACCTCCTAACAGGTGATGATGCTCACTTTTAAATGTCACAGTCCGTATATGAATCAGTATTTTCAAGTATGGCTACACTTGAATCAATGTACCTTGGTTTGAAGTAGAGTCACAGAGTGAGCAAAAGTTATTTGCTGTTTAATTACTCTTCTCAGTATTTTATAAATAACTTCCCAACAACTATTAATAACCTCTAGTACAGCCTCGCTAGTTGCAATAAATAAACAGGTCAAAGTGATAAAAAAAACAAGGTCCCTTGTTTATCGCGAGTCTTGAGTGATACAGTGGTCGTCGGGTTGACTGAGGTCCACATACCGAGTCAACTGCATCAGGCAGGGCTGCACAAACACTAGAAATGGGGACTGGGCCACTGCCGGGATAATTCTCCCAGAACATCACCCGTTTACAATGTTTTCCAAGTTGTGTTTGATACGAATAACCCGTATATGGACTTTTGGTCAACCTCTAGATCTTCTTATCTCCAACATAGCGGATAAAATTTAGACTTTCTCCTTCACCACTTTGATGTTATAATAGTAACTATCTTTTTCTCTAATTGATAATGTTAATAGATAATGGGAATTTAGTAAATGTATAATGATAAGAAGATTTTAACAACAATAAACTTTAACTTCGTCTGTGACTACTGTTTTAATAGAATTTGCTTGTAAATGTTTGCACAATGTGACTGGCACTTGCACAACGTGATTGGCTCTTGCACGATTTCAGTCGCATTCAGCCACATTGTGTAAATGCTAGCCACATTGAACAAAGCGAATATTTATGGGAAACTTTGCTGGTTTTAAGGGAAGTTCAAGCAATTTTGAGCAAACATTTTTGGGATTTTAATGCTTTTAAAGGAAAAACAGGAGATCGTAAGCGAAAAACAGAAAATTCCCAGATGGCTCCCGGTTCCCCCGCCCCCCACCCGCCGTTGTCACCTAAGGAACATTATCCTACTACTTCTGTCCATTATTGGGGTAGGCCTGTGGGTGTGAGGGTGGGATAGGATGCAGTTTTGGCGTATGAGCATGGTAGTTATTGACCAATGGCGCATCAACGTCTGACTTCATGTGGTTCCCCAAGTGTCCTCGTGATATTTGGTGGAATCCGTTTGGGTCCAACCAAGACACCGGGATCCGAACCCATACGCCCTCCCAGCGACAGGAAGAACGGCCCCCCGCTGCTCCACAAGAGCGAACCCTGTTCATTAAAAATTATTTCCAAAACGGACAATTTAAATTCATATTGCAGAGCACGCCACAAAATATGTGCGGTATTCAGACAGGTTGCAGAAAGTAGGAGCTGTTTTTAAGAGAAAAACCTTCAACGCCAAGCATAGGCGCTTAGAATTAATATGACGTGGCGCCATCTGGAGCCCTCTCCATCTCAAGACATTAAGGAATGATGCTTTCAAATTTTTTATGATCCTATATACGACTAGGAAGTAATGAGTCCCGTTGGTGCAATTCCCATATTCAAATACTCGGTCGAATAACATTATTATTACGACCTGCTAGTATCCAGAGTAACCGCCCTTCGCAGCACGGACAGCAGTTAGACGAGCTGGCAGTGACTCAGTCAGGTGCTGGTAGTCTCTATGGATATCTGGAGCCATGCTGTCTGCAGTGCGTCCCAAGACTGTTGAAGGGTACGTGGTGGAGGAGACAGACGGTGAACACGGCGATCGAGGTGGTCCCACAGATGTTCAATTCGATTGATATTGGAGCTGTTTGGGGGCCAGGGAAGAACTGTGACGTCCTGATCGTGTTCTTCCAGCCACGTGCGGACACTTCTAACCGTGTGGCAAGACGCATGATCGTTCTGGAAGATCCCATCCCCCCCAGGAAAGACAATCAACATGTATGGGTGGATGTGATCGCCGAGGATGGATTCAAAACCAAATCTATCAATATCGCCTTCCACATGGACGTTGTGACCTAGAGAATACCACGAGAACATTCCCCAGACCATAACACAGTCCCCATCGCCTTGTGTTCGTCCGGCAATGGATGCAGGGTGTCAGTTCTCCAACGTTTCTCGCCGGACACGCTGACGTCCATCCGTTCTACGCAGCTGAAGCCATGACTCGTCGGAGAAGGCTACCCGTCGCAAATCAGCAACAGTCCAGTCGCCGTACTGTCAAGCAAATTCCAGTCGTTTTCGTCGATGCACCTGTGTTAGCATGGGTGCAGTCACCCTCCGTCTACTCCGGAGCCACATTTGCAGAAGGGCTTGCTGAACTGTTGCGGTAGACACGTGTCTCTATGCCTCCTGGTTAATTTGGACGGTGAGCTGTTCCACTGTAGCCTGTCGGTTGGCCTTCACGCACCGTCGTAGTCGACGTTCACCTCGGACATCAATGGCGCGAGGAGTTACGCAGTTTCCACGACGGTTATTCCCAATGGTGCCATTCATCCACTCACGATACACCTTTACCACAGAGGCACGTGAACAGTTCACAAACGTCGCTGTTTCCGAAATGCTGCCCCCCCCCCCCTTGGCCCGAAAGCCGAGGATCATCCCTTTTTGCAACTCCGTTAAATCGCTTCCCTTACCCATGACAGCAGGAAGTGCACTGTGTACAGCCGCCGCCGCCGTACCCTCATACGCCACCGGATGGCATTTAGTGTTGTGAGACTGGAAGCCGAAACTCCCATAACTCACTAGGTGTTTGTGAAGCAAAAGCACCCTGACACTTTCTCAAATCATTGGGTCGGCGGCAGGGGCAGTGTACTGTGGGGCTTTGGGCACCGGGCCCTTATTTAGGCGAGTTATTTGGTGTTGCCTATTTTTAAATACAATTACGTTTTCGTGTGTTCGGCGGGGGAGTTAAGCTCCCCTCCAGCCTATCGGCTGGAGTGAATGTTGTGTCGTGTAGTATGTCTAGCATGTTGAAATGTTGTTTGCAAGTGTGCTAATTAATTTTGCATGTAGTGTTTCGGTGAGTCCCTAGTCTCCCGGTGTGTCCTATACAGGTCTCCATCGGGGTACGATTAGTTTTTCCAAGTTTGTGACAGTGGAGTAATAAAACCCTTATAAATAATTAGAGTTGGAGGGGCCCCTAGCACCAGTCTCTGAACCCAGTACCAATAGGGCCCTGTGTACAGCCAGGCTGTCGGTCGCATTATATACCCGCTTCACCAGCCTACGTCACAAGCTATACGTCATGGGCTACGCGCGGGGGATGGCGCTTCTAGCAGGTGCTCGTAGCAGTGTTATTCGACTGTTATTTGATACGGGCCTCGATTACTCTACGCCGAAAATTTCACATGAACTGTGTTCTATGGAGGCTTCAAAGTTTTTTAGTATGGTTTTCAGTGCAGTAGTAGGAGGTCGATGTGTAAAAAATTTGGTTGTCCTTGAAATGACTGTATAATTAATTTTGTTAAGAGATTACTTGTAAGCCTTTTTCATGTAAGTTATGTATTAATATTTATTTACCTTATCGGAATTGAAGTTAATTAGAAGTATTTCGTAATTATTTACTCCATTAGCCATTTCTTGTGAATCGGGATATCCCAGAGGTCCTGTAATTAAGCTCGCTTTTACCATCTACAGCTGTCGACATAAAAGAAAACTACTTTATTATATATAAATTGAAAAGCTAATTGCGCATATAAAAACCCGTTAACATCACGAAATATTAGATTACTTATTTCCACAGAACTAATTTTATAACTAATACTTTAAAGTTGGTGGTATGTTTCATTAATATTCTGGTTTCGAACTGAAGCTGGAATTTAGTGACATTATATTAAAGTGGTCAAAAGTTCTTGAATAACTGAACCATTGCAATAATAAGCTATAAGAGGAATGCTAAATCACTTCAAAAACCATTACGAATTCAGTCTCTATTCGCAGTCTTTCTCGGAAAGTAAAGGAAAATAATTCAAAACGCATGTCACTTTCTACGTGCGCCGTGAGAAATATTTCCATTTTAAGTTACTGGTAGATCNGGAAAATAATTCAAAACGCATGTCACTTTCTACGTGCGCCGTGAGAAATATTTCCATTTTAAGTTACTGGTAGATCGGCATAATAAGAAAGTTTATATAATATAGTTACTCCTGAACTTGTTTAGTAATATATTAAATACCAAAATTATCAAATAAATTATATTATTCACATGGTCGACACGCTCAAATTTTGTGTACACTGATATATAGTAAATACGGTCTTACTTCGGGCGGCTAGAGCATTCGCCTCCCACCAAGGCGAAACGTGTTCGATCCCCAGCTGGGTCGCCCCCGNGGAAAATAATTCAAAACGCATGTCACTTTCTACGTGCGCCGTGAGAAATATTTCCATTTTAAGTTACTGGTAGATTGGCATAATAAGAAAGTTTATATAATATAGTTACTCCTGAACTTGTTTAGTAATATATTAAATACCAAAATTATCAAATAAATTATATTATTCACATGGTCGACAAGCTCAAATTTTGTGTAGACTGATATATAGTAAATACTGTCTTACTTCGGGCGGCTAGAGCATTCGCCTCCCACCAAGGCGAAACGTGTTCGATCCCCAGCTGGGTCGCCCCCGNGTCTTACTTCGGGCGGCTAGAGCATTCGCCTCCCACCAAGGCGAAACGTGTTCGATCCCCAGCTGGGTCGCCCCCGTATTTTCGCACGTGGGTATCGTGCCGGACGATACCGCTGGCCGGCGGGTTTTCTCGGGGTTCTGCCGTTTCCCTCGCCCTTGCATTCCGGCGCGCCGTTCCATTTCCGCCTCGCTTCACCCTCGTCGGCTCTCAACGCCTCGTTGTTAAGAACCGCGCGAACCTCTCCACTCCATAACTTACTTTTTTTAATAGGTTGTTTTTACGATGGGGAATTTATACATTCCACGAAAAGTTTGGAATGTTGTGAGATAAGGCAGTTTGGGTGGTATTTATTACGTTCCCAGATATTAATTGCATTGAACATACCTGGGACAAGCTGAAAACAGCAAATTTATAATCGTCCACGACATCCAAATACACTTCCAGATCTCATAAGAGCTGCCCAGTTGGAATGGGGCCTTCGTCTGGAGATGACATCAACACATTGATTACAAGCATGCCACGACGTGTTAGGGTCATGTTCAATGCATGTGGAGGCCATACGCGGTACTAATGGTACGAGGGGTGGCCAACATTTTAGGGTAGGTATTTGAGGCACAGTGAACATTTGTGTAACACTCCTGTCCCAATGTCTCAATAGAGAATCGAAAACCTGGCTGAGGGGCTGTGGGACCTAGCCAACCCTTAAATTTTTGAATTTGCAAAAATTTATTTGCAAAAAAAAATTTTGAGGCACTTTGAAATTTTAATACTTTTATATTTAACATTTAATTAAACAAAATAAAAAAATCCAGCTTAATTTGGTCGGGTTTAAAATGTTGCCAGGCGGTATTTCAAGAATATAGAATAATATATTTGAGGCACGCTGACATTTACACAGAATAATCATTGTACTCGGAAAAATGATGTTTATAAAAAAAGACAGGCCATTCTGATGGGTTTTTATACCTGCCAGGTGATAGAGAATGTTGTACGTGTGAGCGAGTGAGCAGCGTTATGGGGTAGGTTTGAGTGAGAGAGAGCTCGTATCGGCGGCCAGCTAAAATGAAACGTGTTGTGTTGTGATTGGCCGTCTGAGAGATCACATGACTAGGGGTAGCCTCAATCTTTTTTTTTTTTGCAAATAAATTTTTGCACATTCAAAAATTTAAGGGTTGGCTGGGTCCCACAGCCCCTCAGCCAGGTGTTCGATTCTCTATTCAGACATTGGAACAGAAGTGTTACACAAATGTTCACTGTTCCTCAAATACCTTCCCTAAAATGTTGGCCAGCCCTCTTACTGTAAACTGCAGTGTGAAGAAAGAATCCTTCCCTAGTCGGAGACAACATTGCGTTTATTTTGTTGTTCTCTAGTGTTTATTTGCCTGAGATGTTGGGAAAATGTCTTTGTGTTAGAAACGCTTTGAATTCCACGTGTTGTATCAGCGTCGGCGGTAACGTGTAATTGCTGTGCTTTCTTTCATTAACAGTCCGTGCTTTTTTTTTTTTTTTTTTTTTTTTTTTTTGCACGCGCACCGCAAATCTTCTCGCAAGGTGTTCAGTTGACAAAATTCTTGAGCCGCGAACTCGCTTTCGCTATCAGGCGAATCTTTATTTCGCCTTGGAACGCGACGAGGTGTATAAAAGCGGGCGGTTGGGTGTCTCTCTTTATTCGAGCCGTTATCCGTGGAAACTTCCTGGCCGAACTCTTTATCAGGGAATGTTATCTTTTGACTATCCGCGCCCGATAAGAGACCAGAGCCAGAGAACACGGCTGAGCGACTGAGTACACGGCCCGAGGCAGCGATGGTGAATCTGATTGTGCGAGAATGCTGCTGCGGATGCAGCCTGCGCTCAGGGACCTTGGCTATAGGCGTCTACAACACGGTACGTCTTCGCCCACCGTGCGAATTTTACATTTTCTAAAGAGGAAAAACTTTTTTTTTTTTTAAGTGAATTTGAGCCTTTTGGATATTTTATTTAAACACTGTGACATGGCGTATTACCGAAAGCACGTCATTTGTATGACGGACGATGCCGTCGGTCGGCGGGGTTTTCTCGGGGATCTCCCGTTCCCCTCTGACCTTTCATACCGGCGCTGCTCCGCACCCGCCTCGATCGCCCTCGTCGGCTCTCGAGACCTCGCTTGTCACGAGCCGCGCCCGAACCTCTTCACTCGCTCGCCATCATTTGTAAGTATCTTTAAGTTTCGCGCAAGTCGTGTATGGTACCTGAAGTGATGATGCTGGAGATATTTGAGGTTGAAATATTCGAAATCTGAAATGCGATGGGTATATTTTTAACTATGGATTTTTTTTAGCTCTCGGTTTACCCTAGTCTTCTGTGATCTCGTGTGTTTTCCAGCCAGTACTTGAAGTAGGCATAAAACTCCATTGTTATAATTTATACGTGAGAACAGTTCGTCTCGTCTGCCATTCGTTATTACTCTTCCGAGAGGGAAATAATTTTCCCTGGCAAGGAAATTAATGTTTCTTACATGAGCCAGGGTAAATATTCGAGAGAGGAAATTTCCTGGAACCACCCCAATTGATTCGCACTCTAGTACTCCCTCACAAAAATATCCGAAGGAAATACCATTGTGTGTAACGAAAAATTGGCTCCTTATAAATAAACCTACACTTTAAATTAATTTTCTGAATTTTTTTTTTTTTTTTTGTAATGTTGAAAGCGAATTGCGTGTTTGTGGCTTCTGGGTTTTAGCAGCGTCACTGTCGTATTTTGTCCCGACGTTTCAAAAGAAATTGCGGCCTCCATCTTCAGAGTGCAGATGCAGCAGCAATAGCCATTTACCTACTATATGTTCAGTAGGTATAGGTAGTTCACGGTAAAATGAGCATTTTAGAAAGCCCTGCTTGGGATATACTTGTCTGCAAATTGTGTATCCTTCCACCACGTGTGAAGTTAACCTTTCTCTGGACCTGATCACCTGATTCGTATATCAGTAAAGTGAACCTGTAACAATTATTAGAAAAGAGAATATTTTTACCAATTTTCTTATTCGTGCACTCGCGTGCATTTAAAATTATCAAAAGAAACCACTCCGTTTCCTGCAAATGCTTACTTTGCACTTTCAACTCAACGGTAGGTCATGGAACTACTTTCAACTCAACGGTAGGTCATGGAACTACTTTCCCTCCGTCGTCACCTACTTTACTGAGCGCATGCCAGTAAGTGTGCCCTTTAAGGCGCCCGTCTACCTGGAACTTCTTCCCACGTCTAGGCCGAGAAGCGCGGGAGCGATAAGGGCGACACTGCCACGCGCATCAAGTACGCCATCGCCGCTAAGCGCAAGGCTCTGAACTGGCGTGCAGTGTTCTCGTCGTGCTGCGTGTACCTATGGGACTTTCAGCGGTGACCATATTATTTTATTAGTGGGAAGTCTTTAGGAAGGTTCAGTGCAGGCGCCTATAGTAGTTTTGTATGTATCTGATGCGTGCATTTTGAGTTACAGCGCCTTGGAAAGGCCTTTTTTTTTAGCGGTTTTGGAGTACTCTGAATTGATGTTTCTAATGTACGTGATATTTTGAAAGTACTTAACAGCTCTCGTCTGAAGTGTGTGTTCTTTTCGTAGATCAGCACGTTGGACACACGCTTAATAGTTTCGTTGAAAAACGTGTATTTGGAACACTCTGCAACGCAGTTGAAGCGCCAGGTAGACGGGGGCCTTAATATATATGTGCACGTAACAGCAATGACTTTTTTCAAAGGTTGATTTCAAACGTTCTCAATTAACCGTGAACAACCTACAACTATTACTTCTGCTACTGCTTCACTCCGAAGATACGGAAGCTGCGATTTCTTCCGAAAAGTGAGGACAAAATTCGACATTGACGCGGCTTCAACTCGGGAGCCAAAGAACACGCACTTAGCGGGCGCAGACCACAAATGTGTGCGGGCAGTACGAGTAAATACTTTTTAATTACAACAAACACATTTATGTCGCATATCTTGAAAGTTAACTAAACCTGCACAGTCCGAGAAATACCACAAAGAATTTGAAACTTAGTAATAATACACCACATATCATTTCATTTTCACTGCAGTAAAAACTAAATGATTTGTCATCGTATGTCAAAAATGAATACACGGGTACGCGATCCTGTTAATGGACAGATTTTTATCTGCCATCACCTTGCCTGAACCTCTTACCTGCTATCAAAATTTTTATTTATTTCAGAAAATCTAGAATTTTTTTTTAGCATTGCAATTTTTTTTTCTCGTAAATGTACAAACATGGAAGTTTTTAAACTATGTTTATAACTTCTGGAGATCCATTTACCATTTTTCATCGCATGTTGTGAACGTGCAAAAGACGGGAATATCTCTTTGTTTGTGTCACGTACGCCATTTATGTAAATATTCTGCACGATTTTTGCGATAGGGCGTGTCGTAACTGAGCTGTTTGTTTTCTAGATCCGGAAATATCTCCTCGCCACAGTAAACACTGTTCTTTGTTTTGCTGTGTACTGTGCTTACAAATGTGTTTTTTAACGGGCGTTTATGTTAAATGTTGGTTGAGTACAATTATTTCGATTTATTATCTCCTTAAACGTCTCCAGAACTGCCCATACATATTTTTTTAATCGATTGAAGATTTAGACTATGTTATTTTGTGTAAATTTTATGTTTCACGGTTATGCTAATACAGGTTTACATCCGAGATAGCGGTTCGGTACTCAATTTATGATCCATACGGTGAATTTTGTTCAAATCATTACTAGTTCAGCATATTTGCGAAGGTGTTTTCCGGTCATAGCGATCACAACCATACGAATCTTATCTTTCCAACTTCATGATCACTTAAAGACGAAGGTTTTAAGTGGCTGTTCTTTCAAGCAGCGCTTGCAAAATCTGCAAAACGAATTTCGTAGTGATAGGACATAATTGAATTGGTATTGAGCTAGGAAAAACAATCTCTGGGATGTTATGAAATGACCTGGACCTTCTGTCCGCTTGCCACCAGACACTGAGTGTGTTCGGCCATGCTGCCGTCTGTTTGCCTCGCGCTCTAAGGTCATGTATTCCATACCGGTCTGCTACACTGAGGGCTGTTTGTTTGCCCAACCTGTTTCTCACACCTCTCCAGGTAAATGCCGGTGCACTTCCGCAATATTAACTGTTTCATAATTCTCTCCCTTAAATAAATATCAAGAATAATTCGGTCGCAGAAAACCGATACTGATTTTGCTATTATTACCCTGACCTAGTTAATTTTATATGGTAACGGTTGAAAATGTATTTTATGAACGTGAAAATAATTAAAAATTAACTGAAATAATTTTTTCAGTTTTTGGAATATGTTGTTAGATAATTTTTACAATATAATTTAATTCATAAAATATGTTTTAAAATACATAAAATTTAATAAATTGTGAATAATAATATTAATTATAATAATTTTTTTCGTGCTTATTTTCGGCACACCTAGCTCATTGGCGGAAAGTTTAGCCATAATAAAATAACAAAGCAATATTTATTTTATCACTGCTGCATACATAGTTTAACAAAAGGTGAATGATGGGATAACTGTCCGGAACGGTGACGCTTGCAATTTACACTAAACCAACAAAACGTTAAACGTAAAATAAAATGTGCGTAATCGGAACTCGAAACCTTCTGCTTGCTCGGCCAACGACGTCGCTTAGTTAAGACCAAAACAGGGTCAGTTGGTTAAGTTGAATTTATTTCAGTGCGTTGGAAAGTCGCCAGGTACTTAGCATGCCTTCAATACTGAGAGTATCGTTCGCTGAGAGTATCGCCAAGGTTAATCGTGTGTGCACTGATGTTATCGCAAGTTCCGCCTTAAGTCCCGTGAGGCCTGTCTTGACTCGCGCAGATAAGGAGACGCCCTCGGGGTCTTAGGCGTAGCCTAGGGTTGCCAACTCTCGAAGGAACCAACCCGGGAGATTTGATAGATCGGTGCTGGGGAGGGGGGGGGGAGAGAGATTGAATGAAATTCGCTAATATTTGTTAATTTTTATTTTTAAATTCATATTTACATTGCTTTCGAGAAGTATCTAACATTTGTCGGTTTTTTAGGACATAATCATAAAAAGTTTTACAAGAAAAATTAAATCTTGTAATATTTGTAACTGAGCTTTTACTAAAGACATGTTCATTCTGTTTCTTTCCTTGCTCCACACGTGTTCCATCATACTGAATACGCGTTCACAAGAAGCATTAGAGACAGGAATGGAAAGAACAAACGTAACAAGCTTCTTCAATTCTGGACAGGAATTTCTTTCATTTGATTTCGCAAAGAAGTCAACCCACCGTAAATCAACTCGATTCTCTTCAATGAGATGTGGTTGCATTTCACGGGGAATTCCAACTGCATCGTATAGTTTGTCAGCATCTAAATCAATTTTTAAAAGTTCTTGCAGTCTGATAATTCCTTCCCACGTAATCGGTTCTTTCAGTGATAACATTTGCACGAGGTGGGAGGCCGCGCGCGATGCGACACGTCAAACGTGAAGGCGGAGGCGGCACGGCAGCGCTTATGCATTCCTTGTGTTTCGATTTTGGTTCGATTTATATACTTTGTTAATGACAGTATTATTTTAGAAAATCAGGAGAAGTTATTGCATCCCGGGAGCTCGGGAGGTTGAACATTATTCCCGGAGTCTCCCGGGCATTCCGGGAGGGTTGGCAACCCTAGCTTAGCCACAAGGTGACAGGTGCTACGACGGCGAAGNTTAGCCACAAGGTGACAGGTGCTACGACGGCGAAGGAAGTTGCGGCATTTTGCGTGCGCAAGTTTTACGAGCGTGAAAGCGCTAAGGGCGAACTAGATACGCGCTTTGAATGACTGGCCGACCTTTGAGCGCAGGGAACTGAACCCGGGGTGCAGTCATTCTCTTGTCGACTTGGCTCTCTACGGAGCTGTAATTTAATGGTGCAGTAATTAAGACAAGGTTGTGCTGCATTTACCTATGGTATGTTAAATAGTTTGCACCGGAAGTTTCGTGTCTAAAAATGTGAAAAAACCCGTATTTACCCTTTTCCACTTTAATAGAACTCATGACGGACGGGAAATAAAAAACTGAAACAAGTGTTAAGACCTGAAAAAAATATT
Organism: Clitarchus hookeri; assembly: GCA_002778355.1. NCBI lineage: Eukaryota > Metazoa > Arthropoda > Insecta > Phasmatodea > Phasmatidae > Clitarchus > Clitarchus hookeri. The sequence goes on from NQII01001624.1 coordinate 206,792, forward strand.
TAATGCCATTTACAAGCAAACACCGCTCAAAATATTGAACCGTTTGTAATGATGCAATATGCTTAATTTTTCGGGACACGAGTGTAAATTCTTTCGTGTGTATTTAGCTTTGGAAAGCCTTGTAATATTTTATCAAGTTTCAAATAAAGCCGCGGTGGCTAGTTTCCCGTGTTTGTTGGTCGAGCAGACGTGTGCGGACATCTGCTGTTTACGTCCGTTTACCGTCTAGTTTCGAAAGGTTTTCGAAAGTTGTTGTTTTGGTTATGTGGCTGCGACGTGACGCAGTTGCGAGTACAACAACATGTTGTGAGCGCGAGACACAGCGTAGTTTGGATGACGCTACTGGCATCGCCGGAGGCCTTGCGCTTATCTTAGGAAAAGGGGGGATAGGCCTGCCTAATATATACTGGTGGTGCCTATCGCCTAAGAAAGAAAGTCACCAACCGTCGAAGAAGGCGCATCGGGCGTGAGAAGACGCGTTAGGCGTGAAGAATTTCACCCACACCGGCAAGCACCCGTGACCGTAAGATCTTTTGTTCGCATTTCTTTTTCAATTTAACGTCACTTAAATTCTATCAACTTATTTCCGCCGGTGTGGGGGGTCGTTAGGGTGCCAGGAGGGAACAAACATCCCTCCTGCCTTCGGAACTTAAGTCTTGCGATGCAAGTTAAGACATTAACAAACTGTAAACTACTGTGGCGCTGTTTTCTGCACTGGGATAACTAATTGTGAAAGTTCGTACTCTGCAAACTGGAAAGTCGTCTGTGCAGCACTGTGAAACTTCAATGATAAATAAAGTATAAAGCAAACTAATCTGGAATTTCTTCTTTTTACTTAATCGGTGTCACCTGGAACTGAGTCTCGTATTCTACCTATGAGCAAGCTGTGGCAACAAGTAATACTTCCGCAACGTTACAATATGGCGCCTACCTGTGAGGCGGTAATATTATAATGACGGAACTTTACAAGTTTTTAAATGACAGTTATACGACTGAGAACTGGGGAAAAGAACTCAATGCACTTATTTTCATAAAATCAATATAGTTCTCGCTATAAATAATATTATAAGCAGTGTTTACAAGAATAAATTGGAATTCAGTAAAAGCTATTAATGTTCATATTTTGCCTAATGATCGGGACTTACGGTTGTCTCATTTGGTTTTGTCGTGCCTTTTTAATGGCAAAGTGAAGGTGTTTAACCTTTCCTTGCAATTAATCGATAGCTTCAAGAGTAAGAACGCGCAAAATTTAAAAACAATTAACCAACCTAATTAATTTAAACTACAACTGAATTGATCCTAGGATATCGTTAAGCTGTAAATTAAACTGTAGGTACTAAATCAAACTAAGAAAGCATGAAATAGTTAATGGAAGGAGGTGAATAACAAATTACTCACCGAAGGGAAAACCGAGTGAGGTGGCGCAGTTGTAAACCTTCAGACTCGCATTCGGGAGCACCTGGGTTCGAATCCCGGTGCGGCCATCCTGATTTCGATTTCCCGTAACAATTGCCTACAGGCGAGTTCTGGGTGGTTCCTTATGACAGGCCACAGTGGATTCCTCTTCACTGCTCTTGGTTTTCTGAGAAACTTTGTGTACACGAGTCTTTAAGCCCTGCCTTCCTACTGAAGAGGAAAATAAATTAAGGTAGGTTGACGTACACTCGGACTAATCGGATTTATGAGTAGCCTTAATTTCAAGCGCTAGTAGATATTCGTGGTGGAATTGTGGTTTGGTAGAGCGTGATTGGTTGGGAGGGGGGGTGACGGCGGTATTGATTCTGCAAATGAAAGGTTCCAAATTCTCAAACACTTCACTAATTTCGTGATTCTTACTACTGCTGAAAGCAACTGTAGTATCCCAGTCCAAAAACATCGTCCGCAGTAACTTGTTTTAAAAAATTGGAACATTCGTGTATTGGTTTAATTATTTGGCCACAGTCGAAACAAATTTTACGTTAATCACCATTGGGAACTGATACGCAAATTAGTAAGTTTTCGGAACAGTGTTCAGATACGTCATGGTTTCATATAAACAGTACATTTATGATTTTAAGTGATGTGTAAGAATACATATGTTTTATTTTTCAATTGCGTAAACTTTGTTAACAGGAGTTAATTAGTTTCTTATATTTAACTTGGCGCATAGTGCAGATTTATGTCTGTATTTATTTCTTTTATGTAACCCATATCCTTGTAATTAACAAATTAGTTCCACATTATTCTATAATTGTAAATCCACGGTAGCTTTGTGTTGGTATTTTTGTTTTAATTAAAACGTTCCTAAATTATCTCATAAAAATACCACGTATACAACTAGTTCGTCACAAACATTACAGAGTTATTTGTTACTTTGTTAGGGTTTTTTTTCCTCACCAAGTTGCTTTGTAGTCAGCCAATCTTAAAAAGTTATTCATGAATTTTTTTTTATCATCAACAATATTTTAGCAAATGTATGCATTTAATTCTAATTATGATAGCCTTTTTTTCATCTCAGAATATTGCAGAATAGTTATTAAGTATAAAATTTTACAAACGGATAATGACAGAAAAATTAACGTTGCCTTTGGGAATTTTTTTTTTTTTTTGGTACATGTAATTCGCGTATCGTTCTACAAATCGCGCAGTGAAACAATCGTCGCTCTTCGTGACTGTGTGTGGTGATCTGACTTCCGTTTCTTTTTCCGAGTGCCAGCAGCGGAATGAGTTTCCTCTTGTGGTTTATTTATATTTCATACGGTGTATTTCAAACGGTTCCTGTAACACCGAACGCTGTTTTTTTTTCGACAACTTATTTCACGTGGGTCGCGGAGTTTTATTTTTCGTCTTTTAAATGCCATTTTAAAACTTGGAAACTGTTGTTTCCTAAATGTTGTGTGCTGTAGTAATAACAACGAATGATCTCACAATACGTGATCCATATTAAGGCGCACGTCTCTCTGAAACGGTTGTGCCCAATTCAGGCAAAGAAGGAAATGAGGTATAAGGGCGACGCTTATGCGGATCAACTGAAGTCCACCGCCTGCACACACAACACTCTGAACTGAAGGACGTTCACTGCAAACTGAGCATTTTTCAAAGCCCTGCTCGAGATCTACTTGTAAACACGTGGTGTATTCTTCCACCGTGCGTAAAATATAAAATTGTCCTAGGCTTGATCACTTTATTCAAGTGTCAGTCAAGTCAAAATGGGAAACTATTAGACAAGTCAGTATTTCACAAATTTGCTCATTTTTACACTTATATGCATTTGAATAATTTTAATATTCACTGATGTTTACCAAACGCTTCAAATTCAAGTTTAAGATATGGAAGTACGTTCGCTCCGTCTTCACCAACTTTACCGGGCGCACGCCGGTTAGAGAAGCGCCCGTTGAAATACACGCAAGAAGGGGCAGTGACACTTTTCAAAGATTGATTTCAAAAGTGCTTAGTTGGCGGTGAACAGCCTATGACATGCATGGCGGTATCCTACTAGTCCGCGGGGGACCATGAGTCGTGGATCTGTGAGTCTATAATGTCACTGGAGAGAATCGAGAGCGAAATTCTGAGAAATTCCCTGTCGCAGTTTTCCAGATACTCAGTCAACCTTGCAGTCAGAGTGTCCGATACACTGGAGCGTCACGCAGGAAGTTACTTTGACGGCGTGTGCACGACAGCAAGCAACGTCCAATGAGGTGAGTCCTTCAAGTGTGGGAGGTGACATTCAACGTTGAATGCACGCAGTGGTTCTAACAAACAGCAGCTGCGACTCGCGTGAGGCACATGCATATTTCGTTCTGTCCCGGCGTTGACAGGTGAGGTGGGACCACCCTCGGGTGGAGAACATCCACCCACTGCGATTGGAAAGGGTGTCATTCTTTCTATTAGCAGTATTCAACTACTGTCAATTAGAGCACTGCTCGAGCTCAAATCTATCGTGGTTATGGACTTAGTCCTGTCTGGTTGGGGAGTGCCCACATCTAACAGCCTGATGTGACAAAACACGTATATTTTCTCTATGTGCAGTCTTTTGTGGCAATACGCAAAGCCTGAAGGTTTATGGGAAGTCCTGATCTGCACTCCCCTCAACTGCTCAGAAAGTTGTCTCCTGTTTGTACCTTTACGGATCAGGCACGTGAGGAGCAGCCTGGGTCACAAACCGCGGCACTTCGGTGTCGAAAACATGTCCCGATGTACGACAGTGTTTTATACGAATAACTAGTGCTGCCACGAGCAAAATAATTGTTTGTTGCGACACCTAAAACTAGTATTAACTTATCTATGAATAGACACTGTAAGTAATCCGCCGAGTCACTGACCTGAAGGCTAAATATTATAAACGTTTGTGTACTCGAAAGGATGAGAAATGCTTGTTATTTTCTTGCGTCTTTGTTGCTGATTCCAAGGTATGTCCAGAAATACGTGTACTAAAATGGAAAGTAGGAAACCCGTACGACCGTTTTAAATCTAGCTTGCCCTAAAACAAATCCGCGAATGTTTAGGTCTATCTATGACTAAATGGTGAACATAGTCTGACATATAAGACAAAATCTTTTTTTCCACCTTTATTTTTTAACGGATTTTGCAATAATGACTGCAATTCGCGAGATGTCCTTGAAAGTTGTATTTACAATTTGCTTTAGGAATTATTATTTTATATGAGGAAATTGGGAATTCGTTTAGTACCTCCCATCAGGCACGATGATTCGAAACTCGCTGCAAAACATTTGACTCGGTCGGTATCCGGGCGCTTTGAAAACAACCGAACGGTTACTGATGCGAGCCGAGCGATGTTGTTACAGAGATAAACAACTAGTTGATTTATTTCGCCACGTCCCTGGAAGTCGAGCGATAACCCAGCTCCTCGGCTCTCAGGGCCGAATGTCTGCTGCGTACTATAGTTAAACAAGCTTTTACATGACGCAAGAAAAATGAAAAACTCGTGCTAGATCCCAAGCGAGAATATCTCGTGTAAGAAAGATCTCGTACGAAGTCAGGATATATAGCGTGTTCTAATTTCTCTGCTGCTCATGCGACCGCCCTTATATCAACCATAGCAGTGAGGGAAGACCAGGAAATGTAGCTGTGCAAAGAGGAATGTAGCTGTGCAAAGAGGAATGTAGCTGTGCAAAGAGGAACATAGCTGTGCAAAGAGGAACATAGCTGTGCAAAGAGAAATATAGCTGTGCAAAGAGGAAATTAGCTGTGCAAAGAGGAACATAGCTGTGCAAAGAGGAAAATAGCTGTGCAAATAGGAATGTAGCTGTGCAAAGAGGAAAATAGCTGTGCAAAGAGGAATGTAGCCGTGCAAAGAGGAATGTAGCTGTGCAAAGAGGAACATAGCTGTGCAAAGAGGAACATAGCTGTGCAAAGAGGAATGTAGATGTGCAAAGAGGAATGTAGCTGTGCAAAGAGGAATGTATCTGTGCAAAGAGGAGTCAGGCAAAAAAATATATCCATTGTGAAGAACTCTGAAAATTTGTTTTGTTGTGATGTAATGTTGTGATGATGTTGGACTACTACAAGAAACAGCTTGTTCTGTTGAATAGCCACTACTTTAAAAGAGCTTGTATTCATGATATTTAATAATTAAAATTGTGGGTATTCCAAGCCTATCAACTTTTCTCACGCTAGGAGATATTCTGCTGTAAGTTTAATCTGTGGGCTCGTTTCCCGTGGGATTCTTCTGATATTCTCACATGGGATTTCTCGCGCAAGGTCTTGTACGAAATCAATTTTGTTTATTGTAAAAAGCAGCTTTAAATGTAATGTTTTCAAATGTTTGAAGAATTATTTTTAAAGTTCGATGAAGGTTTTTTTTTTAATTATATAAGTTTACAGGTTTGTAGAACCTTGAAGGTCACCGGAATGTAAAGGTCAAGGTCATAGTTCAAGATCATTGCAAATTGAATATAAGGCTGCGGCCAGTTCACACACACACATATATGTATATATATATATATATATACATATATATATCGAGCCAACCCCTTGAGTTAAAACATGTTTTTCCTAACTATCAAACAAATTTTTTTAATGCACTGGTGTGAAAAAATTAAAGACGAAGTGGAAAAGCGCAGGCAGAACAGACCGAACGGCTAATTAATCCCTTCTGTGGTACTGGACAATAATGGTAACGCCAAGCGCCTACATCTTGCATGTTAAGAATGGAAATCCCTATGTTAGGTAATTTTGGACCGTGTTTAGTATTGAAGCTAAGTTCTGATTACGATATGGAAAGCGACGTGACACCGCCGCACGTCCAGTGAACTCAGTCATTATTTTTATAATTTAATTACGTTCGTTGTGAAAACTCAGGAGCACTCAGGTCGTGACGTCAGAGCATTATATCATTCTTGAATAATAGTTCACCCGTCAACATCTATTCAACACGCACTGGTTACAGGTTAAACCCGTACAAAATCAGTATGATTCCGTACTTAAACGACAAATGGATTTAAAATAATTGTAATGTAACTTATTAAATGCTCAGAGAAGAATGCTCTGGATGCCGCCAAGCTCTAACGGCTTCGTTCATTTCTGTAATATTCGTTTATATTCAGTGATCCAAGACGTGTTTTCGAACGTTACATCGCCAGCTGATGGGAAATTATGAACCATTGTCACCGTAAAACATATGTTTTGATACAGATTTGATGCAATACGCACAATACTCAACAGTTGGAATTTCCTCAAGCGTAATACAGCTGGTGTTCACAAAACCCGGCAAATACATTCCAAACGACGTGCGAAAATGTGAAAATTATTCAACTTGAAATGGTTAATAATTTTTGTACATTCCTCACAGCGGACAACGAACACAAGTGCTTGCAACCCAGCAAGAACTGCACCTAAGGAAGACTGGTTCATGTTATGACGACTTACACTGAAGAGCCAAAAAAACTGGTATACGCGTACTTATGCAAATAACGGAGGTGTGGAACCAATCAGAGTAACGCGATGCGGTCGGCAGCTAGATCGGTTACTGCTGCTACAATGGCAGGTTATCAAGATTTAAGTGAGTTTGAACGTGGTGTTATAGTCGGCGCACGAGAGATGGGACATATCATCTCCGAGGTAGCGATAGCATTTGGATGTTCGCGTACGACCGTTTCACGAGTGTGCCGTGAATGTCAGGAATCCGGTAAAACATCACATCTTCGACATCGCTGCGGCCGGAAAAAGATCGTGAAAGAACGGGACAAACGACGACTGACGAGAATCATTAAAGGTGACAGACGTGCAACCCTTTCTCAAATTGGCGCAGATTGGATTTGTGGACTGCCCTGCAGGATTCATGGCGTGAATTGCCTCCTGCATACCTTCAGACATTAGTCGAGTCCATGCCACGTGAACGTAAATTTTTTTCATTGCAGTAAATAGTCACATGCATAACTTTGTGTTGTTTATTTGGGTGTTTTACAGTACAAATAAAAATAAAATAAAGGTTTATTTGGTTAAAGATTTTTCAATTTAGTAATATTCAATACGTTAAAAATGATATATATATATATATGTATNATAAAAATAAAATAAAGGTTTATTTGGTTAAAGATTTTTCAATTTAGTAATATTCAATACGTTAAAAATGATATATATATATATGTATATATATATATTATGAGTACAACCTCCGTCAACCAAAACAAAGAAGGGGGGAGGGATGACAGATTTCGGATAACAAAAATTTCGAATAATAAATAAATTAGTTTTTTTTTCGGATCGAAAGATAGAAAACCTTTAAGTTCACAAACATATTACATATTATATACACAATTATGGGTTTAATTACCTATGTCAATACAGTATTTTACGAGAAATGAACATGAGCAGTAAAACAACTACATATATAGAATGAAATGTGATAAGAACTACTTCATAGAGAAATATGCTACCAAAAATGAGTAGACTATAAATATTTCAATTGCACATATTTATTAATGATGCTGTAACGCAGTGTCGGATAACCAGTATTCCGGATAAATGTGCTTCGGTTAATAGAGAATATATATAATTTTTAATTATAGTTGCAGTGTGTTTGAAATACACGTTTTCCCACTAAACTATTAAACGTGCGTCCAATGTGCTGTTCTATGAAAAGAACACTCACTTCAGACGAGGGCTGTTGAGTAATTTTTGAACGTCACGCATGTTAGAAACATCATTTCAGAGTACTCAAAAATGGCTGAAAACGGCTTTTACGAACGCTGTAGTTCAAAACATAGGCGTCGGATACCTAGAGACGTTCCACCATTAAAGTAACAGGGTCGCCGCTGTAAGTCCCATAGGTGCGACTGCACGCTAGCTAAGCCTTGCGCTTAGCGGCGATAGCGCACGCGATACGCGTCCTTATCGCTCCCCGCGCTTCTCCGTCTCGAACGCGGAAAATCTCCAGGCAGGCGGGAGCCTTAAAGTTTGTCACGTTGTTTTTGCCGTACAGTCGCCGGTGGTCTCTGTCGCGTTGCTCTCAGCGTTCAGATAAGCCGGGTACGAGAGCGAGCAGCCATCGTGATATTGCAGAGCTTATCAGCGGGCGTTACAAGGCGTTAAGGCGCCCGTCTACCTGGCGCTTGAACTGCGTTGCAGAGTGTTCCAAATACACGTTTTTCAACGAAACTATTAAGCGTGCGTCCAACGTGCTGATCTACGAAAATAACACACACTTCAGACGAGAGCTGTTAAGTACTTTCAAAATATCACGTACGTTAGGAACATCAATTCAGAGTACTCGAAAACCACTAAAAACGCCCTTTCCAAGTCGCTGTAGCTCAAAATGCACGCATCAGACACATACAAAACTACTATAGGGGCCTGCACTGAACCTTCCTAAAGACTTCCCACTAATAAAATAATATGGTCACCGCTGAAAGTCCCATAGGTACACGCAGCACGACGAGAACACTGCACGCCAGTTCAGAGCCTTGCGCTTAGCGGCGATGGCGTACTTGATGCGCGTGGCAGTGTCGCCCTTATCGCTCCCGCGCTCCTCGGCCTAAACGTAGGAAAAAGTTCCAGGTAGACGGCGGCCTTAAACACTGTCCCCCAGTACACGAAATAATCGTTCCGATCCTCCAGTTCGCGCGGCAGCTCAAGATTCACTCGCTGAACGGTTTACAGTGACTCCATACAACTACTGTTTACGTGCATTTGTTGTCCCCCTGCCGGTCTGGGGGTGCGGGAGAGATCCTGGGTTCGAATCCTGGGTAAGGCATGGGTGTTAGCTTAAGTTAGATAATAAGTTAGTTTATAAGCTGTCCTTCGAGCATAACAAGTTATTAAGCCCTTTCCAAATTCCAACTTAGCGTAGAAGTTATCGTAACCGTGAAATATTTGTGTTCGTAGCGATCTCGCAGTGACCCGGATATACCCATGTATGCTAGTAATTGAACTCGCGGCAATAAACGACTAAGTAATGTTTTCATAAGCATTCAGACGACTGTATACTGGCCTAAAGAGTGGATCGAATGAAACGAAATAGGGATGTAGCGGCGACAGAATGAAGCAGTGACGGGGAACTGGAGCACTGCGAGAATACATAAAGAAAAACATACATTTCCAACGTCTACCGCGTTTCCCAAATACTAAGTCCAGCGTAGTCTTCTCCGGGATTCGAACCCACAACGTCATGATAATCGCATGACCAACGAGGCCGTTCTTTCAGCGTGTTGACTTAAAATGTTACGCACATTTTACAGCACCAATAACAAATATGGGTCACCTGACATTAATACTCACCTGATTTTATGACCTCGATATTTAAGTACACAACCCTAAAATATAATCAAGAAAAAAAGTAATAATTTTGCATGTTTAATAGAGATAGTGAATAAGCTGAATTTTTGCGCATAACTTCCGTATACTAGTTAATCAACATATTTAAAAAAAACTACCAACTATATTGGATATTCTTTCACCAGTTAATGACTTAAGTAGCATAATTTTAATTTTTTACTATCGCGTTATAGTAAAATGCCTCAGCAATAATACAGAAAATAATTTTTTCCCGATAAAATAATTTTGTGCATATTTTCGTATGACGAATAAATTTTGCCAATAAAGTAGGCCACCCTGCATACTTCCCTGACTTGGCACCTTAATTTTTTCATCTTTCCACCTTCCTGAAGACTCACATGGGTGGAAAAAAATTTCTAACCGATGAGGAGGTGAAACAAGAGGTCTTGAAGTGGACGAAGGAGATGGCGGGAGAGTTCTATGAGGAGGGCATCAAAAAGCTTGTGCCACGACTTACAACCTGCGTGTAGAACAGGAAGGCGACCACGTGGAAAAATAAGTAACATATATACCTACAATATCCTGTAATTTTGTTTGAATAAATTTTTTTTTAACAATACAAAAAATTGAGTACTCTTACTTTCTGGATATGCCTCGTACTAGGCGAAGTATACACAGTAGGTTGCATTCAGTGTTCGACACAATATCAGTATTGCGCAAAGATTTTTCAAATTAAATTGATCGTGTATCATTAATCTCGTTCAGATAGTTTCAAAAATCAGTATTTGATGGTGGATTTATTCATTCTATAAAAATGCACGATGATATTTAATGATACATTTTTTGATCGTTCGTTTTGTTCTGACGCAGTTTTGAGCTAGGTTCTATTATTTTCGATAAGAATAGAAAAAAAATGGACTTCTGGCCAATACGATTGCCGAAGCTTCAGTCAAAATTTTTTGGGAGTGGTGTTTGTATGCTGATTAGTCAAGTATAAAGATTGTATTTTGAAAAATTCACATTACTACTAGTTATACACTTGTAAATTATTATTTGTATTAATTTGCGAAACAGCAAAACGACTTAGGCCTACTCTCAGTCCTTCTACGGACATGGAAGGTAAAAAATTTATTGTTTAGATTTGTGCTTAGCACCTTTAACATTTAAAACAGTGAAATAAAGTCGTTTTCCTCGAATAAAAAGAAATTAAGTTCGGAGTTTTTGCATATTCACAAATAAGATCACAAATTTGCTGTTTTAGAAGCACACGAGTACAACACAAATTAATCACATGTAGCAATGAAGTTAGTAACAACTGGGTAAATCCAACAGCTATTTCACGTTATGGTACATTCACACAATGGAACATTTTTGGGACTTTTTTATAATGTTGAAAGGGAGGACATCTTTGCACTGAATTTTCGTATAATAACTTTTGCTACACATACATTAAAAAAATTAATTAAAACAATGCTTCTCAGCTTCCTTTGTTAAAATTAGATTGTAAATGGTTTACTTTATTAGCAGCAGGCCTATGAATCTGATAGGCGATTGTTCAAGAACCATGCAAACCATTTTTTTCATTTAGGCAAACTAAATCGCATTTTGATATGTCAGTGTGTGAACGTCTGTGACAGTCAGTGCCGTGGATACTGCGCATGCGCGAGTGGACAAATGTCCTTAGGGAGTCCTGTCAGGTTGGGATCGTAGACTAAAGGCGAGGTTGGTCAATTATTCTCACTCCTGCGAATGTATCCAGCACTGACCTACCCCTCGCCAATACAAATGTCAAAGGCACATGGTCAACAGTGAGAGGAGAGGGGCAGAAATTTGGGCGGCTCTTGACATCGAGGATGAAGTGAGGTGAGCTTGGAGCAGCGCCGGAGTGCAAAGGCGGTGTAAACGGGAGATCCCCGAGGAAACCCACCGACCAGCGGCATCGTCCGGCACGATTCCCACGTGCGAAAATCCAGCTGCCGGGAAGGAGCTCTTGTCCGCCTCGTTGGAAGGCGAGTACTCTAACCACTACACCACCACCGAGGGCTCCATCGACAGTGACGAACGTGTTAGTTTATATATTGATTTTCCAAAAAACAAACCCTTTTACAACTATACAATACTCTCAGCAGTTTTAATTTAAATCTAATTGCATTAAAAATTGGTTAGAGAAAGCATTCAAGCACCTCAAAGCACTTGTTTATATAAACAGTGTTCTAACATCAAATGCTATCCACGTCTTTTATGACAGTCGTATTGGCAGGAAAGCATTTGAACGTTGGGCCACGGAGAGTGGCTTCGCGCAACTATCCTGATCGCTCTACTCCATATACACTACTAGGGAACCGGCCCGGCTTCGCCCGGTAACAATTTTGTTTTTACAGCGATACTTTGAAAGACAAAAATGGTTACTGTGGGTTACCCTTAAAAGATAAACATATGCTTTCGCGGACTTTTCTGTAGATCTTTTTTAGAGCTACAATTCTGTTGTACATTAATTTGATGTATCTCTTATGGTTTAGTCAGCGCAAGCCATGTAAGTGCCCTAAAAGCTGTTTTTTTTACGACTTGATTACAAACGGTTCGACATTTCTCTACTATCCTTACATTAAATATAAAATTTTTGTACACCAAAACTTTCTTCAAGAAATGATGTTGAAAACCGCATCAAAATACATCAAGCAGATTAGAAGTACAAAGAGAATAGACAGACAGACGCGGATAAGCGACTTTTTTTTTATACTATATAGAGATACGGATGAGATACTACCATGTTGAAGAATAATGGTTGAAAACTCTGGTCGCCCAGAGACACATGTGCAATAACCACGGCCTCGGCTGTCCACAGAATGACGTGTCAGTTTGAGGTTAACCGGGCACTTTTGGCAATAACACCAGAAAAAAAATGTTTCCTTCCATTCACAGCACACATATGTATAAGTTCTTAAAAGTACTTACTAAGTGGCATACTGCCAGCAAAATTGGTAGCGACATACAGAAAGTAGATCCTGGTCTGTGTCGCTTCATAAGTGCAACTTTTAAATTTGTTACTACTGAAATAGTTTCGCTTGTTTTCTGTTTATTTCAAACGTATGAGACTTTGTTTATTATCAACACCTGAACGTCCTTAAAAATTTCACAATTTAACTTCATCGATGGATGAATAATGCGTTCGGGTCCATGTCGTGTTTCATTTTACATATGGTGGAAGGATATCAGATTGGAATGAAAGTATATCCAAAGCAGGGATTTCAAAAGTTCTCTAACCGCGGAAAGGGTATACTTGGAAAGTGCTTGGCACAAGTAAATATAAATTGACGAACATTTTTACTTGCAGGGTGTTTAAATTAAAATATATTTCTACGAAAATGTAACACGTTTTTTCCAACTTGTGTAGATCGAGGGACTGATTGGGGTCATCGTTTATTTCATCATCGCCTTTTCTGAAAACTCCGAAAATGAAAGTACGTATTACTTTAAGTGAACTATAATATATACTAGAAATTTATAGCATTAAGGAGCATGGTAGTCCAAAAAAACTATATTAAATTGCAAAGAGTGTCGAAACATTGAAGTGAATAAAATTTAAACATGTACATCCCCAAATTTGTCAATTTGTATTGGTTTGTTATTAATCTCATCTGCAATGCGCTGTAGAACGGCCAAGAACGAGGGAAAGCAGTTGTTATATTTAATTTACATTTAATTTTGCACCCCTTTTGAGAACTTGACATGTTTTTCTCTCTACTGATGGAGCGAGGAGTGAAGATATTTGGGCAGCTCTTAACATCGAGGTCTTGAGAGCCGACGAAGGCGAGGCCAGGTGAGTACTGAGCAATGCCGGAATGCTAGGGGGGAGGGCGACGGGAGATCCGCGAGAAAACCCGCCGACCAGCGGCATCGTCCAGCACGATACCAGCATGCGAAAATCCGGGGGAGGGTGGCCCCGCCCGGGAATCGAGCCCGGTTCGCCTTGGTGGGAGGCGAGTAGTCTAACCACTACACCACCGTGGCCCCTCTGCTCGTGGCGTGTCCTTCCGAAGACGCATGTAAATGTAAACCTCTTACATCGACCTAGTGGCTAGTGTTCGTGCGTTTTACAAGTGACACTGTGAAACTGTCTCAAACGTAAATATATTACAATATGTTTCTCGCGGATAATTGAGCACTCTTGGAAGCCCTGCTTAGGACATGCTTTTACTTGACGTTTTTGTATTATTCCGCCATATCTAAAATTAACAATGCCATGGACCTATTCACTTTATTCCCGCACAGCCCAAGAGAACCGCGGAATTCTACGGAAAGAAAATATGTTTTTAATATGCTATTTCATAGTGCAATGTGTATAAAATAAGAAATTCTAACTTCAGTGGCCATACTTTTAAACATTACACTGGTAATACAACGTCAGGTTAATTAATGTTAACTGTGTTCAGGTTAGGAACAAAACGAGATATCTTATGGAAGAGTTTGGCATAGGGAAAATTTCCGCCGCTAGGTGCGCAATGTTCCAAAAGGTAACTTTTAATTAAAATTTTAAGCTACATGAATTAAGAAAGAGGAAGACTTTACTTAGTTACGAAGTAATTTTTTATTTGATTTGTGATTATTGCAATTATCTTGTTTTTTTTAACGTAGAAAATAGAGAAAATCTGCTACCTTGCCGACACTAGCGCTTACCTAGCAGCAAAAATTTCCCTTTGCCAAACTGTTAACACTGATGTTCCCAGCCTGTAGTACAAGTAACCGTGTCAGGTGTTAAGGGCTATTTTCATAAATTCGCTGCCAACTTAACTAGGAGTCCGCACGTAATTTTCTAATGTAGTGTTTATGCATTTATGAACAGCGAATTTTTTTTTCAAAGGTTTACGTGAACAGCATATAATATGCATAATTCAAACTCTCGTTCTTATAAAACGAACCGAACTTGGTTGAAACCAATGTGTAACTCAAACACACTTCTAATGAAACGTTAGTGCATGGTACTCGACGCCATATTAGCGTCGACTTCTCCCACATACAAATATATATAATGGCGACCTATACAAAGTAAAAATTAATATTAAAAATCTTCTTCTCCGTGTTCGATGCTGTCCTCGGTACTATTAGAAGAAAATACATATGGCTAGAACCCAAGAATTTCTCAGAATTCGTTCGGGGCGAGGTAGACTTCAAGCACTCACATTCTTGTCACACTGCTGTGATTGCACTACAGATTCTCCGTATACGCCCTGTGTAAATGTCAACTAGTGATAAGCAGGAAGCTGCGGTGTGGCCCAGTCTTGAACAACATAGTACGATGGATTCACACTACGGCATTAGTTAAATAAACCCACGACGGAAGTTCGTGTGTATGTAAGACCATAAAGTATAGCCTACCATACGCCGGTAAAGTGAGTGCTTCTGAAACCAAACTTTCAAAAACGTCAGCGCCCCTGCCTTCGTACGTTTAGACGGGGAAAGTTGGCTGACACTCGCCCGGTAAAGTTGNTTTTTTTTTTTTTAATGCGTATAAGTAGGGGCAGTGATATTTATCGAAAAGAGTTCGAGACAAGATACAGTCCAAAGGACTGTAGGGTCGTCCAGCTTCTTTGATTGGCTAAAAAAAATGTTCTGGCCCGTGTTGCCCGTTTGCGCACGAATCACGAAGGTTCAGTGTCGGAGTTACTTAGTCCTGAGCGGCTTGGTCAAAGACGGACACGGCAACAGCATCAAATGGAGGTATAACAACAGCTGAGGTGTGTATATAGTATTGAAGTCTACTGTGTGCTCCGATTTTTTACGCGAAAAGTCACTGGCCTTACATATAAGTGTAGAAATCAGCAAATTTTTAAAATATTTACTTTTCTAATAATTTCAGTTTCACTTGGCCGACGAATAAATAAAGTGATCAGGCAGTGGGCAGTGTTAATTTTACATGCGGTGGAAGAATGCACAATGTGCATACAGGTAGATCTTAAGCAGGGTTTTTGAAATTAGGTGCCAAGTTTACCTTGAACAGCCTTTACCGAAGCATTTCGCGAAATACTTGAGGCTAAAATCATGGAAATCCGCATCAGTTAAGGAACTGCTTGTTTTCATGTGCAACCTTCGCACATACGTTAATGACACAGATTAGCTAAGTACACAGAGGCGAAACGGCGGGGCGGTTCCTATGACGTGGGCGTACTGGCTCTCTGATTGGCCGCGCGAGGCTCTGGGAACGAGCCTGGGGGTCTCATTGGCTACTGCGTGCTGGCGAGTGGGTTACCAGGCGCTGATTGGCGAACGGCGTTCCGGCATGTTGCTGGCTGGGCTCCGCGGAATAAGCTACTGTTTCGCCTCTGTGTTTGTCTTTGCGTTAATGGCGTGTTTCCTATCGCCACGAACGCCGTACAGGTAGTGACGTAATGAGAAAATCCTTTCTTTTTACAGAGAAGAGCATCTATATCGTATCTGCAGTTATCTGCATCGTGGAGATGATAGCAAGTATCTGCCTTATATATGGCGCTGTAAAGGTAAGTTTACATTGCGGTCATTTAAAAAATATTAAGAGTTTTGACTGTCTCAGTCAATCTATTCGCATTGGCAACTTGCAAAAAAAATTTCAAAGTATTTTTAAGTCATTACAAACTCACGTCGAGTGGCATATTTGAAGTACTGGTTAGTATTTGTTTTTTCAATAAATACCTTTTGGAATACAAAAACGTTTCTCTAGTTCTTTTATACTTCATGGCTTACATTTTATTATTCTATGATATGGCAGCTCATTCATTAGCAATTTGACATCGCTTCCAACAAAAGAGCCAGCGAATAAAAACAGATCGTGCACCCAAATTGAAAAAAAAAACTGAAGGTCTTGTATTGTAACTGTAAACGGGGGCCTGCCTAATTGCAAGGTTTTTTTTTTTTTTTCGAGAAGTTTGTCTTTGCAACGATTACTTCGAAATTTATTGTTTTTTTCCTCAGCCCCTGGTTACTTTATAGCTTTGTGGTTCAAGTATGTACGCTGCCTAATTGAGTATGCAACTTGTTATAGGGTGTTCACGGTAAAGTAAGCACTTTCGAAGCCGCAGTTACTTTTTTCTTCCAGCCATTTTGTATTTGTTTAACAACTTTTTAAAATAAATATCGCCATGTTAGTAATAAACACAGCGTGTATATTCCACTGCACTCAGAAGTTAGCGTGTAACGCTAAAATAAAATATATTTATTGACTATTATTCCAAATGAGAGGGCTTTCAAATGTGCTCACTTTATCGTGAATCACCTATAACGCTTAGTTTATATGCATTTTGGTTACTTGAAGTTGTTTTTCCTTCACCAGAGACAGAAACGTACAGAAGTCAAGTTAAGAACCATTGGAATTAGATGATGTTACGTAAATTTATTTTTATGATTCTATTTTTATTTTTATGTGTAGTTTTACCTTTTTTATGAAAATGCATTTGGAATTTTTTAAGATCATAAGTTATTTAAATATAGGTAAAATCTCTTATATTACAGTTTTCCTTAAAAATTTGCCACTTTTTCTCAATACCGTCATGATAAAACCAATTCTATTTGTTAAACAATCATAACTTGCGCGGTTTCCACACACTAAAGTAAGCTACTAAATTGCATTAATAAAGTTTGGTTCGTACTGTTGAAGTTTTCCCGGAATAAGATTTCTCTTCGTCTTATTCTGTAGTCCGCGAACTTTGATTCAACGGGAGGAGTCTCTTTTACAGCTTCCATGAAGTGTTTTATTATAAAGGGCATCATCTGAAAACTTTCGTGCAGTCCTGTAATAATATTGTTCGCAAATAATTTTTTTTTTTTTCTTATTCCATTATGCTATCACTGGCCCAGGTAGCGCAGTTGTAAACGTTCGCATTCGGGAGGGCCTGGTTTCGAATCCCGGTCCGGGAATCCTGATTTCGGTTCAAGGCAGGTGCTGGGATGGCACCCTACTACGGGTCGTGGCCGATTCTTTCCCAGATCCTGCTTCTGTAAGCAACTCGATCTGTGTCTATGACCTCGCTGTCGCTGAGACATCAAGTCCCGCCCGCCCACCTACCTGCATGTCGTAGTCAAGATCACTGCCTTTCCTACAACATAAATTGACAAGTTACAAATGTACACTGAAGAGCCAAAAAAACTGGTATAGGCGTACGTATGCAAATAACAGAGGCATGGAACCAATCAGAGTAACGCGATGCGGTCGGCAGCTAGATCGGTTACTGCCGCTACAATGGCAGGTTGTCAAGATTTAAGTGAGTTTGAACGTGGTGTTATAGTCGGCGCACGAGAGATGGGACATAGCATCTCCGAGGTAGCGATAACATTTGGATGTTCGCGTACGACCATTTCCACGAGTGTACCGTGAATATCGGGAATCCTGTAAAACATCACATCTTCGACATCGCTGCGGCCGGAAAAAGATCGTGAAAGAACGGGACAAACGACGACTGACGAGAATCGTTAAACGTGACAGACGTGCAACCCTTTCCAAAATTGGCGCAGATTGGATTTGTGGACTGCCCTGCAGGATTCATTGTGTTAATTGCCTCCTGTATACCTTCAGACATTAGTCGAGTCCATGCCACGTCGTCTTGCTGCACTTATGAGAGCTCCTAGGCCGGGGGGGGGGTCTTCACGATATTAGGCAGGTGTATCAGTTTTTTTGGCTCTTCAGTGTATATCCTCCACGTCTGTTTACACCTAACCTTAAGCTCTTTTTCTGGAAATTTGGTTCTCGGACAAGGCGACACAGTGTTAACCACACTAGCGTCGCATTCGGAAGAGCCCGAGTTAGATTCCCTGACCGGCCAGTTTTCTGTTTTCAGTGATGTTCCGGGAACTCCAGACAAATGTCGTGCGAACAGGGCATGGTTGAATACTTCTCCTATTTCTGAAGATCCGAGCTACTGGTTCCGTATCTAAGGCCATAGCGGGACATAGAGTTGCTTCACTGGAAACATGTTCGGCATCGCAATCGGTTTTACACTGGCCCCGAACTTGTTCCGAACCAATTCACTTCTTGTTCAACGTAAACATGTTCCGATAGTATATCGGAACTACTTTTCTCCCGTGCTGCGCTCTTATTGGCTGACTAAAATGCCTGAAGTTGGCAGGATTAATAATAAGCCCAGTCAAATAAAAATAACGTAAGTGTTGTTAAAATAAATAAAATACTCAGTCTAAATGAGTGGTGGAAGCGATTATAACTAATCACGGGAGCGTGTTTTCGAAGTTAGGATTTCCTTTCGTTTACATTGGGCTATTGAGGTTTAACCACTGAAGCTAGTTCCGTCAACAAACTTGTTCAAACATGGCTGCCGAACGAATTTTGCAATAAACACGTTTAGCCGACTCGTGTAACACGCAGACAAAGGCGCGTTCTAAAACGACGCAGACGCAGGGTGCCAATCACGGAAGCGGACAATCCAAAATATCCCTGCGTCCACGCATGCGGACACGGATGCGTACGGAAGTGACGTAAGAAAACTGGTAAACTATGAGCATTTCCGTGTCCGCGAATACGTGTAGCCAATAGGAATGGAGTATTTCCTTCGATGACATTCGTTTTCGTGACAATTGTGGTTTGCAAGAAAACGTGAGCATGGGTTTGAGGTGGTTGTTATCTCTTACGCTTTAATAAACCCGTGAGCATAACTTGACAATACTATTTATGGAGTGTTAAAAATGTATAAATAATAAAATTTCATTGTGTATGCTATGAAGCTTATGTCAGTAGTTTAAAACAGAAGAGATGCTGTGATTTCGTAGGTTGCAGATCATTATATTTCTGTGTATTGTAGGATAATTGAAATGCATCCCGATTCGTTCCGTTTACGCGTAACGTGTCCGTTTCCTTACGCATCCGTGTACTGTAGAACGAGCATATTGTACCTAAAATAAATTTAAATTGAAAATAATCTAAAATTATTGTTGTAACTTGAGCTTCTTATAGTAAAACTGCTGTAGTTCTTAAGACTTATTCCTCGATAAAAATTATAGAACACGATGTAAAAACTCAGCAGTAAATAATACGGGGTAAGATCCGGGCTTATTGGGGGCCAGTGATGAAGAGCCTGGTCACCAGCTTCTCCTCGACCAATCCAGCGTTGCGGCAACGTCTCGTTCAGGTATCCGCGAACAGCTAGGTGCCAATGTGGTGGCGCACCATAAAGGAAACATCAGACCGTCCCCTTCACATAGACGTGTCGAATGCGAGCTCGCTACCCGCTCACCACCTCAAACCGAGAGTTACGAACGCCATCCAAACCGTAACACCGGACATGCTGACAATAGCGTGGAACGAGTTTGATTATCGCGTAGATGTCGTTCGGGTCACTCGTGGTGGTCACATTGAACATTTATGAATGTATGTTAAACAAACTTCACGGTTCCACGGTTCATTTGATTGGTCAATCAAAGTTGTATGTTGTTTGATTTTGATATTATAGACCATCAAAGTTTGGGTATTCTTCTATACTCACTCTGTATACTAGTTAGGATTCTGTTTTTTTTATTGGTGGTGTGGGGAACTCTAGTTTATCTTCTTTCATGAGACGTGATTGTTTTGTGGTTCTTCTTATGAGAGAGGCAATTTGAACTTACAATGATGAAGTGAAAATTTTTGTTCGAACGGAAATAACATTTAAATTGCTATAACTCGAAAGTTTTAACTTCATCGAAAAAGCTATAAAAAAAAACTTAATGCTACAAATGTGTCAGTTCGTACCGATGCGACAAATACTCAACATTTTAGTGAAGTTAAACTCGGGCATAAAAATTGTTGGATTTTTTATAATATAATGAAACACACTAAAGGAGTGTTTATTTTTTCCACATGCATTTCAAAACGTCACGCAAGAACAAAGCGCAATAAATACGTTTGTGTTTATACCGATGTGCGAAATGCGAAATGTTAACCTTTTCAGCAAATTTAACTTCACGCGTAAAAGTCATAAAATAAATTAGGCGGAAAATGCTTTTTTAGAGGCCAAATACATTTCAAATATTTTAACAACCATTTCGAAAAAAAAAACATTATTCACAAAGTAAACGAACTTACTGTTCACTTCGTAATTCCTAAACACGTGGCGAAACCTGGGAAAATTAATTCGCTAAAATCACTTGTGTTAGTCACTGATACGAAATAATTTATTTGCTTACTTATTCAGTTAGCATTACACTTTAACTATTTCTCGAAACCAAAAATTGCAGTGCACGACATGTACACTTCGTGGCTCGCGCTTCGCTTCAAGGTCAAGGAAGATGGCGGACCAAAGCACGCAACAAACCCTTCTGCAAAGCGGCAGACACGTGTCGATATTTCATTTCACTGAAGAGACCGTTATAAAAAAGGCGCCTATGACGAGCCATATTTAATATTCCGACCCCACCAACAAGGAATTTTCTCATATACATAAATTATAACGGAGGTGAGCTCAATTGCAGTGGCATTCACACCGGACGCGTTGTGGCCATTCACATAACCGTAATGTTCGCTTGCTCTACCATTATATTTCAAAATATTTTAAAGCCCATTCTATAGGCCTATAACTTAACAAAAATACATTATTCTAAGAGCATTGTTTATACTACCATAAATGTTGTAATTGTCATTAAATTATCAAATTTTAGTTTTTAACGCTCAGTACTATATTTTTTTTTATAATCATCGCAAAGATCGCCAATATAACAACTCGCATCCCGCAACAACCATCAGCTGACACAGTACTTTGCAAATGGGGACGTTTACTGTTTACATACGGTGTGGGTCGGTCACAATGCTTGTCACAATTTACTGAAGTTGTATGAAACGGAGAATATTATAATTCTGATTGTTGTGGAAACAATCCAAGTGTTTTATATTTATATATATATATATATACATACACACTTCTTTTGGCTTGTTGAGGGTAAAAGTTTACTGTGCAACAAGTTGCGGGCGCACAGTGTAACGAAATTCCACAGTGAACATTGCAATCAAGCAGATAATACATGCTGTTACTCAGCAACCAGCATTTGAGGTTATGGCGCGTATCGTTGTATAATAAAATTTTGAAAGTGTTTTCAAGTATTTGAGGTTATGGGCGAAAATTTTATTTTAGTCACGCCAAAGAAGTAAAACTTCTAACGCGCGTACACAAGTACAGGAAACCTCCAATTTTTTTTTAGATGTGCTATATATTTTTGGTTGTAGGAACGTAGCGCTCTGCTGTAGCGACCATACGCACAGCAGCTGATATAATCAGAGACAGGAATATAATAAACAGTTTTGTTGGTATTATGTCAACGATATTTAGATCGTACCTACGACGACCCAACAAATGGTCGTCCCCATTTTAACAGCCTGTGTGGTTCCTAGAGTCATTTTTGTTTTCTCGGCGGGTAGATACAACATGCTGTTCGCGGTGAATTATGGTGTTGGCTCCTGAGTCTTTGAAATTCAACCACACGTCACCAGAACTCTGGAAACGTCTGCGTGTCCGTGTTACGGAGTCAAAACCGCGTAACGGAATTCTTTCTACGTTTGCAATGCATAGGACGTAAATCAACAGAATGTTACTTTTATTGGTACGCTGGTAGTGATGTCTTACTGTTTTTTTTTTCCCCCGTCTTTCAGGAGAAGAGGAGGTTCATCACGCCGTGGTTGGTGACGACTGCGATTCTTCTTGTTTCTTACTTCATAATTGTAAACGTCAGTCTGTTCCTCGTCGTCGCCGCTGGGTCCTCCGTGGTGTTTTCTCTGAGTGGATTCATCTCCGTCGGTAAGTCCCCGTTAATTTGATGAAAGTGTGTTGATATGGGGAGAAACCCCGTCAGGAATTATGATCAGAGTGATTATAATCTCAAATGTTTAAGCCTAAAATACCTCCTGTAAGGCCAGAAGGCCGGAAAGGTGAATGATCTACGGTTTTTTATCAGTATAACAGCTTGTAGAGGAAGCACTTATAAGTAGAGACCTGAAAAATTCGCGAGTTCAATGACCTGTAGGCTATACTCCATTGGCGTATGTGAAATGATGCAAATATCACTGTTCATTGGTTGCTTGTTGTTTTAGCGGAAGACGGTGACTAGGTGTGCATTTTATTGTGTGTTTTTTTATTGGCGCAGAGTTGTCCAGGAGGTGTAAACTAACGGGTGGACCAATAGAATAAGCTATACAAACGTACGAGGTTTTGAATTCTAGCTTTTCCCGAAATGAAACAACGAATTTTTCAAGTATCTACTTATAAGGTATAGAGAGTTTATAAAGAGTGCTCTTGAGAAATCCTAAAACATAGTGATTCGCATAAAAGAGAGATATTAACAAAAAAAATAAACTAACTTAAAAGTACTGAAATGAAGGTGATGCGGATTTTCCTGAAAAATGAATTATACCTTTTAGGTGCCATTAAAATTATTACCGTATATTATTCTACCAAAGTATTTCTCCCGTGCGTACTTTATTTTAAAATTATCACGCTCTGAAAATGTAAAACTTTTGAACATTTAATAATCGTTTCCTATTGGCTAACGTGTGGGTGACATAATTATACATATTTTGATTTCGCCATCATCATGCGAATGTGATGTCGGCCAGTTGCCGTGGATTACAGAGCAACTTGTAAATAGGGATGCAGATGTCTGTCGTGGAAAAACAAGATTGACATGACAATCTGCATCGCAATGGCGAATGTCCAAAAATTCTTCATGTAGTCATTCGCCCTCGTTGCACCATTCTTCAAAGGTCAGGGATGAAGTTGCTTTTGGAAACGTATACTTCTTGCAAAATTTATAGGGAATTTTTAACTTGAATTTGCTTCAACTGTCGCCGCCTTCGCTGACGGCTGAAATGTCGCCGGTGTTTCAAAACACCGTTTTAGTACAGCATTAGGCAATGAATTTAAACTTTTTGCTAAATATTTTATCCAAGAATATTACTGTCGCGAATAACCACGTTTCTTTTATACACATATCATAATACTTAATTTAAATATTTTCCTGCAAACCACATACCGTACCTCTCAATTCTCAAAAACTCCAAGCATTTTTCAGGTACATTCGACATTCCATTTCCGCACGGATAGTGCCTATGTACGTTATTTTGGCATACCAGTACTTTGAAGTTAGTCCTAAAGACTAAGGATAAAAATTGTAAGCTTCTACGTGTTAAATAGCTTGATAATGGTTTTATTATCAAAGAAATATTTTTAACGTACACCTTCGTACGAGGCATAATCAGAAGCATATAGCCTCGAAATTATGAAGCATTTTTTCAAAGATGGCATTATTAGTATTGATACCTGACAAAGAACGTTTTCGTATTTTGATAACAAAGTGCAAAAAAAAACATATATGTGTTGTAGTGTAGTGTAAATAAACCACATTACAAGTTGTATGAAACGTAACAGCAATTTCTCGTTGGCCGTATAGGCACTTACCTTAAAATAAATATTACAGTGTTACGAATTAGGCCGGTGCAATTACGGTAAGAAAAAAACACATTTACTTAGCACTGAAATGATCTTCACGCACGAAACATGTGCTTCTTTCGCAAATCGCCTCGTGTTTTACAGTTCTTACTACTTTTAGACACTCTTCGGGCTTTGTGTTTTCACTTACATTATTTTCAGAATCTAATCAAGGGTACATTTTGTTGCATTTTTGCATTGTGGAACTGTGCAACGAATGCTGGTGTTCAATTACGCAGCAATAACATTAAAATCCTAGGAAACAACAAAATATAATAAAATTTCGAAAATAAGGCCGATAAGGCATCTGCACGTAATCAGCAGATAACATGAATAGTGACGTCACAGCCACTATACATCGTGGTGTCCGTTACATCGTAGTTTAATTAAAAATGCGTTATTATCGAGCTATACGTACAAAAATAAAGGAAATACCACAGCGCGAGTCTTGACATTTTGTTATACTATCATGCGGTAGGCAAAATAAGTAGTAAAAATCCCTATTGAAATTAATGTAGAGTGATAAATGCACTCTAAGATGGGAAACTAGCAAAAATGATATTTTATTGGAATCATAATGTTTAAAAATATGTTAAGAGGGCAATTTGTTTTGTGTAACCTATTCTATGTTAGGCCAACTTAAAAAAGCTAAAAAGAATAGTTAATACTTGAAAAGAGGTATTGCAGACATTTAAATATCATTAATTTCCCCCAGCATCCATGCAATACCCAATCATGGGTCTTAGAAAGAGGACCCGTCGAGTACGAAACTCTTCTTCAGCCCTCTCTAAGCTTTCAGTTTACACTTAGAAATTTATACTAAACTAGATTATATCTAATGCATGCTGTTCACGGTAAAGTGAGCACTTTTGAGGACCTAGTTATTTTTTTCTTCCAGCCATTTTTTACCTTTTAGCCATATTTTTGAATAAATATTGCCATGCAAGAAATAAACACAGTGTGTATATTCCATCGCACTCAGAATTTAAAGTCTCAGGCTAAAATAAAATATATTTATTGAATATTATTCCAAATGAGGGTGCTTTCAAAAGTGTTCAATTTACCGTGAATAGCCTATATCAATAATTTCACTAATTAACCCTGACATTTAGGTTTGATCCCCTTCGGAAAAGAAATTCCTAATGCGGTTCTGATTAGCGACCTTTGAAACTGAATTTGTTCTTCATAAATTTGTAACTGCCATCCATCTCGGTAAATTTCTTCTCAGCACAGCCACAGTAAGGACGTAGGTATAACATATAAGTAGCGATCTGGAGAATTCGAGGTTTTGGGACAAGATAGAATTCAAATCACGTACGTTTATCTAACTTAAGCCATTGGTCCATATTGTGTTTGACAGCTCATGGAGAACGGTGTCCAATTTTCGCCTTCTACTGTGACAGCAGATAACCAATGCGCTGTTGATATCGGCATATTTGTACATACGACTGTAGAGTCTAGCCTGCAGGTCATTAAACTCGCGAATTTTCCAGGTCTCTACATATGAGTTAGTAATGAAGAATGCCTGAAAGGGAAGCTCGAAACTGGGTAAAATTTGCATAACTGTTTACATCGCATTCAGCAGTATTAAGTTCACTTATCCAAATGCACATCACAAAATACATAAATGAGAGTGAAAATAACAGCACATTTTTTTACATACGTCGTTTGTGCAAAATCATCTACACTAAATCTACACTTCGTAACACTATTGCAAATTCCCAATAGGAAGTAAGTGCAGGGCTTCTAGGGAAATTGTAACAGTGCAAAGCTTAAATAAAACAGCTTGAAAAATGGTCAGTGAAAAAAATATTCGTTACACTCGTTCCTGTAATACAATATATGCATATATGTGGCATAATATATGTGACATAATATATGTGACATAATATATGTGACATAATATGTGTGGCATAAAACTTAAGTACTTGATAGCCGCATTGATATTGTAATACGAAATCAAAATTCAAACAAGCTACAAAGAGCAGGTACTTGATGTAAAACACAAAACGTATGAAAAATGATGAAACGAAGTGGATGCACAAAGATATGTGCTTCAGGGCGCTCACAACAGAGCGACTGGATACTTCTTACAGCCTCGGAGGACGAGCAGTGACATTACACCATGCGTCACATTAAGGTGGCGCCCGACAAAAGAGTCTTGAAATATTCAGAAGCCGAAAGGAACTTCGTGTGGCGGCTATTCAAACTAATAATTTTGAAATAATGGAAATTCAAGTTTAAACAACCCCCAATTTATACCTGTTCCTGACTTCATGTCGCCGATGAACACTTTAAAAAAACCCTGAAAAAGCTACACATTAGACCAAGAACCGTGTTATTACCAGAACAACTTAGGCTAGCTTTCAGCCGAGGAAAGATATCTGCGAACGAAACCTTACCTGTCCCCGGTCGTGCAAGTGCGTAGAAGTAGTGAGTGAATGAGTGAAGAGATTTGGGAGGCTCTTAACAGCGAGGTGTTGAGAGCCGATAAGGGTGATTGAGATGAGTATTAAGCAACGCCGGAATGAAGGGACTGGGGAAACGGGAGCTCCCCGAGAAAACCCGCCAATCAGCGGCATCGTCCAACAATATGAACTGGTTTTCCATGATGCTTGGAGTAAACTGAAGCAGTCAAAAGTTTTCTCACAAACATGGCTGCGCTAGTGGCATTTCAGTGAGGTCACTGCTCTCCAATTTTATTTGACTAACTTTGCTTGGAGCATTATGGCGGAAATTGTGTAGTGTGACAAGGACTTTAGATAGAGGTGGAGACTTACGTCACAGACCAAGACACAGCAAGCAGAGCGACGATAGCGGGTAGGAGTAGACGACGCTAAAGAAACACATTACAACACCAGGAATGGATTGAGCATCGTCAAATAGCTTAACTCCCAATACCCGACATTCTGCCTTACTTAACACTGCAAAGCTTGGATGCCATACACTGCGCTGAAAATTGCTTTGTTTTTTACAGTGTAAGTAAATGGCCACTAAAAGAATTTTCCATGATAGGAAGAAAATAGAGTTTGTTGCCACATTGTGAAACATAAAATTCTGATTTCTAACCGTATAATCACAATATCAGAAATACAGTGAGCAAATGAATGTCAAATCTGTGTAGCCCACAGCGAGGTCATTAGAGACGGAGCAATTTACTCAGAGGAGTAGGGACGGGGGATGAATCGGCCATGGCCTGTAGTAAGCATGAAATGAAGATCAGGTAGACCAATTATTCATCTTCTGCGCGTGTACCCAACATTGACCTACCCCAAAAGAACCCAACTGTCAAAGTCACATGGTCAACAGTGAACGTGTTTGTTTATACCAATATTTTCAAAGACAAGCATTTTTATATTAATAAAATACTTTTAATTTAATCAAATCCCATTACAAATTGCTTGGAGGGAGTATACATACATCTCAAAGCACTTGTTTATTAAAGAGTGTTCCAACCTGAAAACCAATCCATGTCGTTTTTTAATAGTAGTGTTGAAATAAAAGTAGTTCAATATTAGGACACGTGGAATGGTTATGTGCAGCCAGCGAGATAGCTCTACCCCATATTCACTCTATGATAGTAAGAAACCACCCCAGCATTCGCCTGAAATGATTTCGGGAAACCATGGGAAGCTGAAATCAAGATGGCCGGACCGGGATTCGAACCCAATTCCTCTCAAATGCGACACCACAGAGCCACATTTGTTCTGTTTACAATGTGCACACCAGTGGTTGTTTCACAACTTGTGTTTGTAACTTGGTTGTTTCAGCGCTGATGATCTACTTCCTGATCGTCGTATACAGCTACCACGAATCGTTCCTCATCAGCAGCAGCGGGGGCCACGTCATCGCCTACGCCGTGGAGAGCCCCCGGCACCCGGGCAGCCCGGTGATGGACATCCCCCCGCAGGATTTCTACCCGCAGAACTTCCCACACCAGCAGGGGTACCCACAGTACCTGCAGCCGGCGTACCCGCAGCAGCCTCCTCCCTACGACGCCCCGGGTACTTTCGTCGCCGGCGCGTCCGCTCCTTTCCCACCAACACACGGGCAGAAGCTGCAGCCCTAGCCAGGCGTAGTTGCCCACTTCACCGTGCGAACTAGCTGGATGTCATCCCAACACACGCAGTTAATTATTGTAAAGAAATAGCTTATACTTGTTCGTATGTCATGCATAACTAAGTAATACCATCAGAGTTCTGTTCTAATACAGCCGTGAAGTAAACAGTAATTTTATAAGTGGTGTGTTTACTCATTTTATTGATCAAAAATCTTGTAACTAACAGGCCTACAGCTTCCCCTGGTGTCATTCCAGTCGATCGAAAGAGAATTGTAGCACGAGTCCACCAGACTCACCGACGAGGACGTGTCAGCAGACCGGCGTGTGACCAAGCATCACGATGCCCGCCAAGGCCACAACTGAAGACGTGGTGTGTATCGTTGACGTCCCAATCGTCCTGTCCGTGGACAACAGCAAGTGGGAAATGAGCAACAGGGGGTCGACGGACCAGGAGTCGTCCCTCCCGGTCAGCAATGCCCTGAAGGCACCACGCCAGCCACATCGCGAACGACTGTTCCTGCGACCAGCATTTTCAGTAACCTGGAAACTTACCCAGAATTTCCATGTAAGTGAATTGTGTCTTCGAGGAATCTGCCCAGCCACGCCTTTGTGGCATGTCAACTTATCTCCAAATCATGGCATGCTCATCAACCTGGTACCACCCAGCTGACTACCGTTACAGGGCTGTCGGCCCAAGCCAGTTTTGAATTACAAGAGGATCTCTGCACCTGAACGCTTATAGTTTACAAGAGTAACTTTTACTAGGCCACCTGTGGTTGGAGCAGCGATATTTGGTTATCGATGCAAACTCTGCAACCTGTAACTGTAAAAAATGTTATGCTATTAATCGACCTCTGACAACACCCTGCAAAGCTGTAAAGCTTTGCGAGTTTGGTACATCACACCAGAACAGTACAGCCAATAAATACCAACTATTCTTGAGGAATTTTGTGTCTTCTTTTAAAACTGTAGTCATTGTGCAATGCAGTTACGCAATAACAAGAATCCGAGTTCGCCAACCTCCAGAGTTATGGGTTTGCAGAGTTGTATGTAATAAAGAGAGAAGTGACCAAAAGGTTAAAGGAACTATTTCGACTATGTCATCAGTAATGTAATTCACACATCGTATTCGAGACCAAAGATTACCTTCTAGAGGTTTATCACAGCTTAGGGCAAACAACGTTTGGATCCCCTCCCTCAATTAAATTTTGGCATTATTCCATCTATTATGGAAAATAAAATAATAAACAATCTGTTATTCATTTAAAGTGCGATGTAGATAAATTATATGTGTTCTAGTAAATAAGTAAATATGTGCATACTGTTTTAGTTGTTTTAATTTGTAACAAATATAGCAAAATTTGATTTAATTTCTACCGCTCAGTATCCCTAACTAAATGGGGCCAGGGCAAAGTACACCCACCTGTCTATACTCGTACCCATTCATAAAGGACACCATTATACATATTTGTGTGGGTTTCTGTCACCTGATACTCATTACTAATTGCATGCCACCTCTACAAATTCGCATTGGTGTACAAGGTAAAGTGTTCATTTTTATTATGCTTTACACAGAGAAAATTATTTTATAGAGAACTTACCTCAAATGTTTTTGCAGTCATCACAAAACAATATTTTAGCAGCCACGACAGTTCAGTTGTGGCCACTAAGTAATTTTGTGCTTCCCACAAAAATAATTTGGCATGGTAAATACTAACAAAATATTTTATGGCCAATGCACCCACATATAGTTTTGTAAGTACTGAAATAATCTAGTACTAGTTAACAAATTAATTTTTTGTTGTTCTTTTAAAGTAACAGCAATATATTTTGTATTTGCAATTAAATATTTAGCTGACGACAATAGCACTCGTGCCATTATCGAGAAAAATATTTCGCCGGAACTACAAAACTGCAACTGCTTTGTCTTACAAAATATATTTCAGGGTGTATAGGTACTGAATACTTATGAGCAGGTTATTGTGAATTCCTAGTACACCACAAGGACCTTTAGAAAAGGAATTGTACGACACCTTGTTATAATTCTGGAGGATTTAATTAATTTAATGTAACTTCTTAACCCAGGTGGAGTACCTCTCCCTCTCCTGCAGGCTCGCATACACCCCAGGAGTTTGATCACATTAATTTCATTTAAGCACCATGCTTATTTTGCCTTATAATACCCCGATGGGCTTAGTGCTCAGTGTGTCGGGACCACTTTGGGTAGAGCTCAACCTCTACATATTTTTACAAGTGAGTATGACAGGCAAGTGAAAGCAGTACAATTTCGTGTGTGTATCAGTTCATTGCAGGTCAAGTTGCTTAATGGCACATAGGGAGCTAGCACCCACAACCAGCGTATTCGGGGTTTTTGTGTTTTATCAAGCATTATATGTACAGTTTATCCAGTGTTATTTGGCATGTGGAGAGGACTTACAGCTCCACAAAAAGTTGTATGTAAGTATTCTAGACTGCACAGTTCCCCTAGGTTATGACTGCATCGGCATTATGATTGCCACAACTCGCCTACATTTAGAAACCACCTGCAATTTAGCATAGTCTAGATGTGTTGACGACACGGGAAGCAGCAGACGCATAGATGATGAACCATCAAGGTCCCCAACACCTGTGGAGCCCAGTAAGTGATTACTTCAAAATTTCTCTGGAATGGCAAATTTTCCCACCAGAAACACACATGAGATGCTGTACACCTGCTACATCCTCTCTTCCTCCCTTGCCATTTTAAGCACATCAAGTCAAATTTTTGCTTTTCCAAATTTTCAGTAGTGCCAGCAAAGGAATGGAGATACCAGTGTTTCTTAACAACCAACAGTACTGTGCTCTAAAAGGTACCACTATTACTCATAACTTTGCACACATGAACCTCACAGACGAGTACTAAATTAGCTACTACCTCACAGATGGTGAAACAGTTGGCAAAGTTAAAATTATTGTTCGCATCCAAGATGACGCTTGACGCATCCTTCCTCACTTAGAATGTTCATACACTACACAAGCGCAGCTACAGCATGCCCTCTTCTGGGGACGAGTTGGCCCGAATGCAGCGGCCATCCTCCCTGATTCCAACACTGGCGACGTGTGCCAGAAGTACACCCCATCTGCGCTACTTCCCAAGCACCACTGGAGTCAGGTATCTTGCCCTCAAGAGAAAACTTTTGAGGGTGTGACAATTCAGGTCGACCAACACCACCAAGAGAAGTCCAAAGTAGAAATACCACCACGGAAATTAATGTAGCTAGGGGGACACAGCGGTTCCCATGTTTCAGAAACCTGTGTCCCCTTCACTCTCACTTAGGCAGGCATAATTGGATACCATCAGCATTTCGACTTCATAACGTCAGTAGGGTGATCTCGGAACTAGCCACCTCGACCTTCGGCCCACTCTCGAGAAGAGATATTTTGCTGTGCCAGAGCTGACGCCAATCTATATTCTCATGTTATCAACAGGAAATCAACCACCGTAAGTCTACCTAACATTTTCCCCGCTCCTGAGACCACAGCAGCCCATCAAGAACAATGAAACTTTCACTTTTGCTTTTATGTCCAACGACCAGAAGGAGGATGCAACACAATGTACACCCATGGTTAACGAAATAGAGCACTGAGGTTGAGCCATTGCATGACAAAACCATTTTGGTCAGAAAGAGCATGGAACTATTTATAATTTAGGTCCGTGGCCCACTAGTTACACACTGGAGGTACAGCCTGATGAGCTCCCACAGTGCCACATGAGTTCCATGATGTCATTCAGCGTATGCACAAACATCACTATGTTTTCGCCACAGATGGCACATTATGCCATACCAACTTGGTGAAATACAGCATACCACTCATCCACAAGCACCTCGCCATTACACCTGTACCAAATACTAAAGGGACAGATTCAGTAATTGCTAGACGAAGGTGTGAAAGACCCAACAAATAGCTATTACAATACTGCCGAAAATACGTTCACACGCATGCTGACATTAAGATTGAGAGACCAAAACATGTTTATTTATATATATTTATTGTTAGTTCTTTGCCTGGTTACAACCACGTTGACTGCGTCAAAAAAGAGAATATTAAATAATCAGCATATAATGTAATTCACATAAACAGCACATTCAGAACAATAGATAAATACCACACACAACACCTTTGAACAATTATGTAGCGATAAATATATTGCTACTTTAAGACACTGTCAACATTTAACAAATAAAATTGGGAGAGCTAAAAAAAAATGTAGCGCAAAACTCTATGCATGTCCATAAATAAAAATCAATAGTAAAAAAATAATATTATTATTACATATATATATTAATAACATAATGATATATAAATATATATAACCATAATTACCATCCTAGAGAGGCTATACATCGAGTTCACTAAAAGAATAAAGAGGCCTATTTAACAGTTCTTTTCTGAAGAGTGTTGCGAAATAATTTCATTTTCATTTGTGTTACTTCTTGAAATAGTATGTTACTTCTTGAAATAGAGAATTATAAATTTTTAAGACTAATAGAGGATATGTCTTTTTGTTCTACCAAGTCTAGGCCTGGGAATGTTTAGTTCGTTGTATTGTCGAGTGTTGTGCTTGTGGACTACCCCCCTACTAGAATAATTTCTGATAATTTCCTTCAAATATACTACAGCCTTAAAAATATATTGATTAACAATTGTCATAATGCCTAATATGACAAAAATAGGCTTACAATGATCCAAAAATCATGTGGAAATTATTAATCTAACAGCCTTTTTCTGTAAAAGCAGAACACGTGCAACGTTTCGTGAATGACCCCAAAGTATCAAGCCATAATTTTTTGTGACTATGAAATAAAGCATGATATACCATAACTAAGTACGACTCAGTCATTATTCTTTTAAGTTTTCTTAGAAGATAAAGTACCTATATAACTTGGCACACACTTTGTTAATATGATTATTCCAAGACAACTTGAAATCCATTCAGAAGTCTGGCAATTTAACCTCATCCTTGTCATCAACACTGATATTCCGACCTAACATGCAAAGTAATTTCTGAGTTTTACCTTGATTAAATAGTACCTTATTTGTTAGAAACCATAGTTGAGACTACTCTAAAATTTCATCAGCTTGTTGAAATACTGTAACTCCATTACTGCCTTTCTCTAATAAAGTAGCATAATCTGCAAAAAGTGAAGAAAATCCATTTAGCTGTAAATCATTAACAAGCATATGAAATAACCATGATCCAAACATTAAACATTGTGGTACAAAGTGATCCAAATGTAAGGCTTCAGAAAATCCACCCATGATTGAAACCCAATGTTTTCTATCTTGAAGATAAGATTTAAGAGTATTTAAAACAATTCCACTTATACCATAAGAAGCAAGTTCATCCAAAATTATTTCTTGTGGAGCACAATCAAAGGCCTAAGTGAGATCACAAAGTGTAAGAAGAACTATCTTTCTCTATTTCTCCATATATATATATACACTAGAGATCCAAAAAACTGGTATAGATGTGCATATACAAATAATAGAGGTATGGAACTAATTAGAGTAACGCGATGTGTTCGGCAGCGCCTATATAAGACAACTAGCGTCTGACAAAGTTGCTCGATCGGTTACTGCTGCTGCAATGGCAGATTATCAAGATTTAAGTGAGTTTGAACGTGGTGTTATAATCGGCGCACGAGAGATAGGACATACCATTTCCAAGGTAACAATAAAATTTGGATTTTCGGGTACGACCATTTCACGAGTGTACCGTGGAAATCGGGACTCTGGTAAAACACCTAATCTTCGACATCGCTGCGGCCGGAAAAAGGTCGTGAAGGAATGGGACAAACGACGACTGACGAGAATCATTAAGTGTGACAGGCATGCAACCCTTTTTCAAATTGGCGCCGATTTCAATGCTGGGGCATCAACAAGTGCCAGTGTACGAACTATTTAAAGGACCGTCATTGATATGGACTTTCGGAGCCTAAGGCCCACTCGTGTACCGTTGTTGACTGCATGACACAAAGCTTTACGCCTCGCCTGGGCCCACCAACAGCACCATTGGACTGTTGATGACTGGAAACACGTTGCCTGGTCTGACGAGTCTCGTTTCCAGTTGTATCGGGCGGATGGACATGTACAGGTATGGAGACATCCTCATGAATCCATGGAACCTACATGTCAACAGGGGACTGTTCAAGCTGGTGGAGGCTCCGTCATGGTATGGGGCGTGTTCAGTTGGTGTGAAATGGGACCCCTGATACATCTAGATACGACTCTGACAGGTGACAGATACTTAAGTATCCTGTCCGATCACTTGCACCCATTCATGTCCATTGTGCATTCCGACAGACGTGGACAATTCCAGCAGGAAAATACGACACCCCACACATCAAGAGTCGCTACTGAGTGGCTCCAGGAACACTCTTCTGACTTTATAAACTTCCATTGGCCACCTAAATCACCAGACATGAACATTATTGAGCATATCTGGGATGCCTTGCAACGTGCTGTTTAGAAGAGATCTCCACCGTCTCGCACTCCTATTGATTTGTGAACTGCCCTGCATGATTCATGGTGTGAATTGCCTTCAGACATTAGTCGAGTCCATGCCACGTCGTCTTGCGGCACTTCTGCGTGCTCGCGGGGCCCTACACGATATTAGGCAGGTGTACCAGTTTTTTTGGCTCTTCAGTGTATGTATATATATATATATATATATATATATATATATATATATATAT
The DNA here is from genome assembly GCA_002778355.1 of Clitarchus hookeri. Lineage (NCBI taxonomy): Eukaryota > Metazoa > Arthropoda > Insecta > Phasmatodea > Phasmatidae > Clitarchus > Clitarchus hookeri. The sequence continues at coordinate 241,729 of NQII01001624.1, forward strand.
ATATATACAAAAGCATCAGTTAACTTAACAACTAGAGCAAGAAGGGCAGTAGTTGCACACTTATCCTTTATAAACCCATACTTCATCTTCATAAAATGATCATTATTTTCTAAATAATTAACAAGCTGAAACCATATAATTGTTTCCATTATTTTAGCTGTTATAGGTAATGTAGAACAAGGTCGATTATTTAAAAGATCGTCTTTGCTGCCCTACTTAAAAATGTGTACAGTTTTAGGTATCTTTAGTGTCTTGGGAAAAATTCCTTGACTGAGGCAGCGATTTATCACTTGATGTGGTCGAGGTGACCCAGGGCTGGTTGAGAGTAGTATTGCCTGGCACCATAACCCAGTGGAGAGTTAGTGATGTGGGTCGTTTGGTCGATGGCCCATGGAGCCCTGGAGTCCTCCGTCAGTTTGCCGATGATGTTGTCACATACTTACTGTTACACTATGTACACTTTATGGTGAGACTGTAGGCCATCTCATATGCCTGAAATATACTAGAAATTGCGGGAGGTTCTACAAAGGGTGTAGGTCCCTACGTAACCCAGAGGACAATAACCAACACACATTGAACTTTGTAAATCTGTATATTCACTGTGTTTGATTACATGTGAATAGTGAAAGAAAACAGACCCAGCACTTATGGCCTGCCGGTGATCTTAGCATGAAAATGAGCACGGTTTTATGTGGATATGCGATAGCATTAAGCTGTCTGGTAAGAGTGCGGGTGGTTCTCCCCTCAATACTTAAAGAAATTAAAGATACCAAATGATCCAGTTAATTAATTAACTATTGCTGTGAAGTGATAAGAGCCTAAGTGATGGTACCGAGGGGGCTCACAGAGCGGGCGACCAATGCCATCGTTCTGGCCCGAGAGCTAAGTCGAACTAGCAGAGTGACATCGGCTCCCATCACAAGTGACGAGACAGGCGTCAAACGCCGAATCAAAAAACACGACATGAACACTATGTAATATTATGGCAGTGGTAGAAATTTTTATAAATTGAATGAAACACATTGGTGGTACCCCCGTTGATTAACAAATGTATGTTAAGGACATGGGGAAGTTGATGGGGAGTGTCACCCCACTTAATGACCGGTTACAAGGATGGAGGCCTTTATAGACCATTTCCCTTTTTTGAAAACATAATTGCTCTTTTAGCACTAAACATTAAATACACTAAAATGCTTTCTCGTGAAAAGTGTCTGTATTTCACTTTTGGTGATGCATTTGTATTTCACTGGCTACAGTGTTGCCAGGTGACTGTCTCCTGAAGGGATGGGCGAGTCCACCTGGGCAAAGGGGTGTGGGTTGCCATGCCCGATTGCTCTTAATACAATAAGACACACCACTGACTGTAGCTGTGAATGAGGTGACGTTGTTTGATGTGTTTGGGAAAATGCTGCGCACTACTGGTTACACTTTGGGGTACATAGCACTTCAGCTTTGGCCTACAGGCCAGTTGACATCACCCAGTGGTGTGTTACATCGTATGTAGCGGTGCCAGCTGCTTCGACATAACGACCAATTGCCAGTGCGCCCAACAGCTGTGGCTTTGCGGTAAACACAGTTTCGGATCATCTACTTATTTATTAAAACAGTTACCTCTGGTAATAAATAAGTAGGGTGGTCTCTTTATATATATATAATCCTTGTTGCAAGAAGGTGCAAATTCCTTTCTTGTCAACCTGCACTATGTATTCTTGGCCTAATGTGGTTGGTGCGGCCTGGTGTAGCTGGTGCAGTTGATGTGACTGCAGCAGTCAGTATGGGCATAAGGACCTTGTGGGCGCGTGGTTCATGTCACACTTCATACACTACAGAACGAATAATATCAATAACTTGGTTTAAAATACGAGATTGGACACCATAAATATATCAGGACTATCAGAGTTTTTTTTTTTTTTTAACTTTTTTGGTAAGTTCTTCAGAATTAACTTGTTCTCTTTTCATTATTTTGCAATATGGATGAGATATCCCTGCAATGGGACTATCATTTATTAATGGTAAATTATTTTCAATATAATGCACTGTCTTAACAAAAAATTTGTTGAAATCATCTGGACTAGTAATAGTTAAAACATTAGACTAAACCCTTTTATGATTATTTACAATACCCCAAGCAGCCTTGTATGGGTTACTAGCTGTCTCAATAAACTTAATATTACTAGCTTTTTTTTTTTTTGGCAAAGTTAACATTATTTCTAGAAAAAAATTTTCTTTTAAATAATTAGAATAAAAATTTGTTTTTTTCGTTTCTGAAGCCTTATATAATTGAAAAAGTAGAAATACTATTATATGCATTTTCGAATATGTGGGGTATACCATGACTTAACATGGGGTGTTTTGTCTAGAGACCTAGTTAAAAGACTATTATGTGTGTTTTCTTTATTAATCTTAGACTTATATTTAACAGTATAATCCTCATATAAAATATTTTTTAAATGATTACACGCTGAATTAAAAGCTTATTCTAATTCCAAAATTCCTATTTTTTCAATCTGATTAAAAGAAAGTAATAAATAACGAAAATAAGACATATTTTCTTGTTCAAGTGCTCTGAACCTAAAGATATAAATAACATGCCAAGAAATTGAAGATGTGTTAATTACCATTTTTGTCTTAATTCTAACCAATATATCATTATGATCAGCCAAAATGGGGTCTAACTACAGATATCTCAAAATCCCATATGTTGAGGTTAGTTTTCAAAGTGTCCAAACACGCATCCTCTCTTGTAGGCTGACGACACATGACTAAGGGTTATGACTACGAAGAAGATTTGTGAACGAAGATTCCTCCCTCGGAAGTGTCTCTAGATGTATGTTGAAATCACCACAAATATTCAATTGATGTTTCTTCGTGGATAACATACACAAAGCATATTCAAATTGCTTAAAAAACTTATCAAGATCACCACTAGGAGAACGATTAATGGAAATCACAATTAATGAATATTCCTCTATTACAACAGCTGTTAGCTAACAATGTAGCTAGGAGCAGAATCTGGTGAGTTCTATATACTGACGTGAACCGCACGTTCACGAGTCCTTTTGCCCACTGACTGCCGCAGTGTGCCCACACCAGACGCACCACACCGACAGGCTTGTGGGCACGAGTGCATTAGTGTTTAGTAGTTATTCAGTATTGATGTATATATACCATAATTATCGTGTTTCAAAACAGTCATCACATACATAGCCAGCCAGGGACATGTGACATTTTCAAGTTGGCAATGCAGTGGCTACTACGAGTCAATACTTATATTTAATATTAATATAATGGTGTTTTATTATGTAAGTACAAGGGTAATTGTGTTTTATTATGTAAATTGTGTTTAATTATGTTTATATAAGGTATATCATGTTAACATCTCATTAGCATTTTAAGTAGCATTTGTTTCATCTCTCCACCGCCAGGTGTCGGCCGTGCTTAGGTGGCGCGAGCCGATACATTGTGCAGTCTAGTAGGCAACATCACTTCGGCGCGAGCGGACGTGGTAAGTCTCTCGTTTCACAAGAACCTCGGTACCAGCCTCTCAGGCTGCAACCTCACTCAGCAATCGCATCATCATATTATTCACGAAGCAACTAGTATTTTTATGTTACATCCCACCGAGGAGAGAGCAGCGTCACGCGCCTTAAGTAATTATAATCTAGCAGTGTGTTTATATGACCACACGGTCACCACGTCTTTGATCAAAGTGTTCAATAAAATAATTATATACATATAAAACTTGAGTGCGTTATTAATTCAGGCGTGCGCAGCGGCCATACAGCTCGCAATTTCTTAATATCTGATGGTGTGTTACCAGAGAACCCCTGGGCCGTCGGCCAAACGACCCAAAAATCTCATCAGCTCACCGCGGAGCTGTGGCGCCGGGCAAATCCATAATCATTACATTCCAACTCTGGTAACCGACCGCGTCAAGACTTTACTTCATTACTCAACTTGCAATTTACATAAATAGCTGTACCAACTCTATCTAATGATGTACGAAAGTAAGCACTGGCAAGGGTTCAATAATCAATGTGAGTACAAAATTCACTTTCTATTTGTGATAACCTGTGTTCACTAAGATAAACATTATCTGGCCTTACTTCCTCAATATAGATAGTTAATAAATCAATTTAAGTCTGTAAACACAGTACATTCACTCAGAAAATAGATGGTTCAGCATTTCGCAGATCATAAATGCAAAGCATCTTATTGATATTTGACACTAGCACACTTATGTTTCCACTTTCTTGTGGAATAAAAAATGCTTTAAGGTAATATTTTTAGGCCATCTAGTAGAATTCATTACCTCATACTTGTGTATAAATCCCACACCAGGTTTGATGCTGTCATTTATTCCCTTTGAATCAAGTTTCTGAATTTCATTGTCAACATTAAGAAAAACTTTACTTACAAAATTTTGTATATATTCAACTGTTGTATCTTTAACAACTTTTCCAATGTGAAAACATGCTTTTTTTGCATCACTAAGTATAGCATCCCTGTTATCTGCAGTTCCAATTGCCACTGTATTTCTGTTTACACTTTGTTTTAATTCCACTTTTTTTATTAATAACTATTTCCTTACTAGCATTAAATTACTCCTTCAGAATAGGTGGAGTTTACTATTTTCTTATGTTGATCATGATCTTGATGTACAAAAGTTTCACTTATTTCTCCATTTACCGTTTTCATGGAAGAAGACTTTCCTTTATTTTTTTATTTCTTTACTTTTTTGCTACTGGCCATCTTCATTTTCACTAACTTCAGGGTGAGAAGTACTGCCATTTTTCCCATGTACTTGCCCCTGACTATCAAAAATTGTATAAACATCAGTATTTTTGTGGACTAATCTGTAATAATTGTCTTATCCCGGAATCTTTCAGTTTGCCATTTTTTAATTGAAGCCTGTGAACTGTCACTAACAAGTTTTTTCTTTTAAAGTCGGAAAAATATTTTGTCATCGTTATGCATATTTGTAGCATTCACTTCCAACTTTCTTTTTATTTCCACCTTGTCAATCACCTCACCTTCTACAATTTTTATGGATTACTCATTTAACACATAAACTCAAATAATCAAAATTTCCAGTGACTTGTTTCTTAATCTATTCCAACCTACTGCTACATTGGCCACATAGCCATTTCACAATTTTCCCAAGCTCTTGAATAGATTTATATTCATCATTGTTTACTTGCACACATCATGCGTGAAATCTTTTATCACAAAACCCATCACACAGAAAAACCAAATCAATCTATTTCACTACTTTATTACAAGAGTCACGCAAATGTTAGTTCACACTTGTCGCCACCTTGTTTGCTTCAAGTACGTCACGCGTACATTGGCCATTAGTAACCCGTTTTGATTATTTACAGAAAAGTTTTAAAATTTTACATTTTGAAAGCGTAATTATTTGAAAAATAAAGTGCACACGGGAATAATATTTTGCATGGTAGTATTATATAAGGTAATTATTTTATTTGCATCAATAAAAGTATTTATTTTCCAGAAAAAAATGGCCAATTATTCAGATAAATATAGCGACGTTTTTAACGTTTCAGTGACGTCTCAGCATTCCAATATATTATTTGACCAAACTTATTGGAAGCAGTTTGATGGAAAGAAACATTTAATTGTATCAGCGACTTTTACTCACTATAATAAAAATATTTTCAAAGATAGCCAACTTTTAAGTCATAAATTTGTTTGGTTTTGACGTTTTCTGCCTGGGATGACTAGTGTGTTTCATACGGCGACCTCATCTCTTATCTATGGTCGCATTTCATCCAAAAAAAATAAACAAAAACATTCGTTAAGTTTGTGATAACAATTTTTTTGTGAGCGGTTTATGTGAATTTTAAATAATTTTAGAATTATGGTACGTATAACAAAATGTGCAGTATTGATTTTTGAGGGTAGGAATAAGTTTATTAAGTGTCATTGAAGTTACTATTTCTTTTGTTATATTATAATACAGCTTCCTGTTGTAATTACACGAATATTTGGTAATTATGCAAAGTCAGTGTTAAAAAAAAAAGACAAATAAATATTTTATTTAGCCTTTGACTTACAAAAATTATTTTGAAAATCGAAATTTGTGTTTTTTTTAACGTTTTTAAGCTTTGTTAATTTATTTATGTTTATGCCTGTTCGTGTGCCTTGTCTACAAAAGCTTTGTTAGTAATCTTAAATCTCAAAAGGACCCTTACCCAGAAAATATAAAACTGCAAATTTGGTAATTACTTTTATACACCTTCCAGACCTACTTACTGAATTTTTCCTTTTATTCTTTGCAGGAGTATTTGTTTATTAGTGCAAGATTGTTACAAGTCGCTGAAATGGACAGAGGTTCGCATTAGTATATTTCCTATACAAGATTATCACAATTAGTGATGAGCTTAACTGATATTTTCAAGTATCTGTGACACAAAAATATCTTATACATATATCTGCAATGTCACAGTAACAAAAAAAATATTTATTTATTTTAAAAAATTGTAATTGTATAGAATAGGGGCTTTTCTGAAAATAAAAGAAAAAATCATGGAAAGTGGTGTATTTCCACTCTACTAATTACACAGAACATGAATATACTAAGGGCATTAACGTATTACCAATACAAACCACAAATACGATAGTGGGAAGGGCTATGAAGATCAGGGAAATTGTGGGGTAAAAGAGTGTGTAAAATGTGTTTGTTACTGTTATATTTCCATACGTTATGTAACCTAACGTAACATAAGCTAACAAAACCTAACTTAACATTAGGATAGTATAGGTTACGTTAGGTAACGTACAAAAATAAAACGGTAACATACATATTTTGTACATACGTAAATACATGCACACAAAAACCATTACTGAAATGTGTGGAAAATATCTATGTTACCGTTTTATTTCCGTATGTGAATACAATTGCAATACTACAGATTATACAAGACGTATGTAAATTTACTCACCTAAGTAGTTGGTGTGTCCTCGGCCAATCAACTACCGTCACGCATGATTGGCAAATTACCTCAACATGACCTACTAAAAACATTAAAGGTATTGGGCAAAACAACGTTAATTCTATATTCTTGCAAATGCACAAAATCACTCGTACTGTCCATTCTTCAATCACAAGCCTTCACACGGTCGGGTTCGGGCGTCGTAAACCATGCGCACACAATACTCCACTCACTGCGAACCACACAGTATGCCAAATACCGGGCAACTAAACAAAGTGCACGTCTGCGCCGTCATGCATTACATGGCTGTTCAACATGGTTCCCGATGTAAACACGGCAGCCGAACTGCTGGTATTTTATTTACTACGTTCTACGTATTTTACCGTTACACCCTCGTCAATATTAAAAAGGTTCATCTGTGCCCAACCCATTTGTTACTTTTGTGGGCCTACTATGTATACAATTACCATTTATAATAAACGTTCCTTTTGTGAGGTTTTGTTATTTTCCTTGGTAATTTTTTTGTCACTGAAAAATTTCACATTAGTATACAAAAATTTACTGCTAGCCTCCCAATTTAAATAAAATCTTTAATTATTAAGAAGGAAAGGGTCAGACCAGGCAGAGCTGACGGCAAATTTAATTGAGCCATATCAATTTTCTGTTGGACAAAAATAACATGAAACTATATATAAAAAAAATATTGTATTGTATTTTTTAGTATTCACTGTTTTGTGGATTAACTATAAAAATACAGTAAAACTACAGGAGTTCATGAGACTAGATTTATTACCATTTTAAACAGAAGCTATTGTTCATCATTGAATAGTTTGTTTAAAAGCACTCAGACGCCATCTCTTGGTAGACATGCAAGGCTAGCTGCGATACTGCGACATGTCACAGAAAGCTTGGGGAGGTGTCGCATTTAAATATTACGTTATGTCCCGGCCTGCCCGGAGGGTTTGGTCAGCGACGTGCAACTCACCTATTTGATGGCGTGACGGACGCCAGGTGCGAAGCGCTGCATGACCCCCATGCTTGAGAACTTCCCTCAGACTACAGCACCGCGCTCTGGGGAGCGGCCGGCCATGTCCCCCTCCCCTCTTCATCACCACCCCACCTGACGCCACCTCCAGTGAAGACGTGTTTTACTGGCGCCGTAGAAGTTTGAATTAAAAACTGTGTTCCTGAATGGCTATGTCTGTGATGATGACGAAATATCTGTTGTTGAATTTCGAGACCATAGCAGAATATTTTTGTGCGGAAGAGATTTTTAGTATAAATAGGAGTTGAGGGCATACGACAGGCCAGGGTTGGGGTAGCTTTGCATGGGAAAAGATGTTCTGATTTGTAATTTAAGTTAAGTACTGTCCAGATTTTAAAAGACGCTTAAGTTTTGAGGGAATTGTCATAATAATATTTTTATTCCAAGGTGTAAATATTTTTATATTTAATTTATGCTATCANTAATATTTTTATTCCAAGGTGTAAATATTTTTATATTTAATTTATACTTTTAGCATTTTTATAATATTTTAGCATTTGGGGAGATTTGCAAATTTTGGTCACTGTATCACCATAATAAACATTTAATTGGAATGAAAAATTGTAATTATTCAAACTTAAATATTGTATGAAATTTGCACAATTTTTTTTTATAGCGCACATAATCTCATTATTATATGCTTATATTTACATTTGTATTCATTTTTAAGAAGTGGGTTACCATCATAAAAGATTTTGGGGAGTTTATCACCCCACAAGGAATAAACAGACAAAACTAAAAACGTTTCCACAATAATTCATTCGGTTACAAGTGGTTGCTCCTAATTCAATTTCCAAGTTCCTGTTCTCCTTTACCCTAGGAGTGATGAAGGGGAACTGTGAAAGGCTGTTCTGTTGAGAGAGCGGTGTTCTCTGGGTGCTGCTAGTTGGGCCCAGGGCACGTCTCGGCGTATCGGTCACAAGCTGAAATAAACTATGACAAAACAAGCTGCTTCGCTTGTCACAGATCGTTTCACAAACTGTGAACCTGTCATTAAGCGATATCTTAGTCACAGATATATCTGTGACAAAGTGGCAGGCTTCAATTTATCGGCCATCCCTTATCAAATATAGGGGAGAGCTATTAATACCAGGAAAATTGGGGGGTAAAATTTGTAATTTTTTTAGGTAGTTTCATTTTGTACGAAGATGAACACGGTCTTTCAGAACAACTATATTTATTCTAACACTTTAACTACAACTTATACATTCAACAAAGTACGCACAACATGACCTCCCGCTTGTAAGGTTATATAAGCCTTGTTTAAAATCAATATATATATATCGAAGTAATTGATGTACTTCAACATAATTAACACAAAAAAATTGCAAAAATGCAAAATAAACTAAATAATTTTTTAAAATTAAAAAATGACCACATAACAGAATTTACGCAACAATCTGCGCCAGTCTACTTCCCGGAGTGTGAGTGATAGCGAGCGCGGAGGACCACACCAATTTACCTGCTTCATTTGTTTTACCCAATTTGTGTACCCTATGCACTCACTAATAATGCTCATGCTTCATGAATCAGAGTGGCACAGATTTTTGTGTGAAATCACAGTGATGTCGCTGTATTTTGGGGCAACAGTCGGGTGGCAACATTTTTTAAAACAAAGCAATGTAATAGTCAACAAGCAACAGTGACGTGACTATAGTCACCTATGTTAATGACAGATACATTTACTTGGGGGCAGGAGGAAGTGGTGCACATGAATTCTTTCGTTGGGAAAGCAAAGGCAATACCTGAGTTCCGCCAGGTATCCAACGATACGCAAGTTGGTAATGGTGGAGGTAGCACACACTGCGTAGCTGGTTTGAATCCCCCAATACAACCGCGGTTCACTCTCCATCCATAAATCTCAGTTATTCACATGGAACTAGAAAATTGCTGATAGCGAATGCAACAAAACTCTTCTCGCCACATGCCTCACTACCTCTAATCCAGAAGCTATCTGAGCAGAAATGCACGCTTATGGTAAACTGTTGTTCATGGCGCTTTAGCAGTTACCACAGGTTCAAGGGCAGTAACATGGCCGGCTTGTGTAAACGACAGGTAACTACCATTCCGTCTATAAATTTTTTCTTCGTGAAACTCGTAATGAGGTATTTCTGAAGCACTTAATTCCATCGTGGTAAGCATGCATACATCAAATGAAAACACGTTCAACCGACTTCAGGGCAGTTTACGTAAACATTAAGGTAGCCTATGTCACTGGGAATATTTTTTTAAAAAATTTTGCTCCAACCACGTAACCGCTTTTAACACTACCAGATATTTGCAACTTGGCAGACCTAGTAGAAGTAAACTATAGAAGAATTAATAGGAAGAAACCTTTCCTTCAGATGAGCCCATATTCTAGATAATTGCCAAGTAAAGTTAGCCTATGAATAAACTTTCTTAGAGACTAAAAACAATGCCAGATAGCTGATAACTGACCCCTACAAAAATGATTTGTTGTCATTTTTTCTTTCCAGTGGTGTATTAATCATCTCTTTGCAATAGACGGTTGACGAGATACGGCCATCCAAACACTGGTGCGTGTCGGCAGGTGCAGGTCGTTTTATCCTGCGCAGCAGGCGTCTCATGTTTTCAAAACTGGCACATGTGTTTGTTGCACATCAGAGTGGTACCCATAACTGTGTATAATTCCTCGCAGTATGTTTCAGTGCTTGCTGGGCTGTTTCACTAGTACTTACTCTGCTTTGCACTTTGGTGTTTTTGTAGACTGTATTACTATGGTAATTGAGATGGCAAATTTGTTTGAGTCATATTAACCACGTAGGCTCTTCCTTGAGGTTTTAGTAGGTGAGAATCCCTTGCAGATACTGCAGAGAGCCCTAGCTGCTTGTGATTTCATTGCATCATTTAAGGAAAAGTGCACTGTATTGTCTGAACAGAGCCGTACTGGCAAGCTACGGGTCCACTACTTGCAGTAGGTTGGCATATTGCGCCTCTTCATCTGAGCTGAACGGTTAGGTGATTGGGAGCTTCGTCTGCAGTGTGTGTGTGTGTGGGGTCAGTGTTGCCATGCCTGCATGCTGGTGGACATGCTATTCAAAGTCAGCTCACCTTTATGTGCACCAGATGGGGTAACTCCCATCTCAAATGCCCACACAAGGACAAGTTTACAGGTTTCCTCACGGTGACACTGACGAGAGATGTTCTAGGAAGTAGTATGGCCAGATACGCCAACAAAGCACTGTCTGATGTATAATCTGGAAACTTGAATAGATCTTACAAGGGGATATAGGATCACAGAGAGTGCGTTTACGTATTTTGTAGCGGCATTTCCCGCTTGCCCTAAGTTGTGCAGTGCACTGAAGAGTCAAAAAACTGGTACACCTGCCTAATATCGTGTAGGGCCCCTGCGAGCACGCAGAAGTGCCGCAAGACTACGTGGCATGGACTCTACTAATATCTGAAGGTATGCAGGAGGCATTGAAATCTGCTCCAATTTGAGAAAGGGTTGCACGTCTGTCACGTTTAATGATTCTCATCAGTCGTCGTTTGTCCCGTTCATTCGCGATCTTTTTCCGGCCGCAGCGATGTCGAAGATTTGATGTTTTACCGGATTTCCGATATTCACGGTACACTCGTGAAATGGTTGTACGTGAAAATCCAAATTTTATTGCTACCTCGGAGATGTTATGTCTCATCTCTCGTACGCCGACTATAACACCACGTTTAAACTCACTTAAATCTTGATAACCTGCCATTGTAGCATCAGTAACCGATCTAGCAACTTTGCAGACGCTTGTTGTCTTATATAGGCACTGCCGACCGCATCGCGTTACTCTGATTGGTTCCATACCTCTGTTATTTGCGTATGCATGCCTCTACCAGTTTTTTTGACTCTTCAGTGTAGTTCTCCTACTTCAAAACACAATCATCTAAGCAGCATGTTGAGTTATGGGGTTGCAACCAAGTTAATTGTTCATATAGGTGCAATTGAATATTTTGTTTCTGAAACCAGATTATTTTATTGTAGTCCTATTTATTTTGTTGCCCCAAACTTGTAAGATTTTGATGGTGCAACTTAAGAAAAAATTAAACGAAAGATGATGTTCGAACCTACAATACCTCCATCAAAATGCCACGCCATAGTGACCAGGACCGACCACGGTGACTGTTAACAACGCAGCTATAGGTGTATTTGTTTTCATAGTATATCTCACGCAATGCTACATCATTACGTGCACTGCAAAATATGCTGACTGACATTTACATCATTACTGCCAATTCTTTCATAGTAAAAGGGTACTTTAGCACTTCAATGTTTGTTTTTTCTCAGTGTAAAGATTCTCAGACATCCACAAATGTAAATAAATGTGTTAGAATACATAGTTCAGACAATTGGAAATTCAATACAAAAAATTTTTAATACCTACAAATAATTATTCTGAATATCATAGATGGCTTATGTAGAATTATGACTCTGCAACTTCTGTAGAGCACAACACTATTTTCAAAATTTTCTTTCCAATTTTTGGAAGTGTGACCAACTGCCTCACTTTTTTCTGGTTTACACTTGTCTACACATAAGCATGTCGAAAGAATTTGTGTAGTTTTAAAACATTGCTGATACATATTTTTGTGTGGTAATTGTAAAAAATTAAGACTTTTCCAAAAAAAATTTAATTTCTAGAAAATGATACGAACTGACTATACTATCATGCTGAATAATAATATCATAGACATATTATTATCTTTGCAGTACATAAACTCATTTGCAAAAAATTGAACACCATGAACGAATTGTATCTGTACAATGAAGGTTGCCACACAGTATGGTCGTAGTCCAAAATGTGTCCCATTTGCGTTTAATGTGGTTTGCTTGCACGGTTGTGCCACTAGAAGGCATACATGGTCCTCCATCCTGTACAGCTGCAAGACACAAAATAAGGCCTTAGTAACAGTGTGAGCGACAGAGCAAAGTTCAGTGAACACGCAGCATGCCCCAACGACACATTTTACAAGCCTTTGCCCAGCTCGATGAGTTTGAGAGCGGTTGCATCGATGGCCTCCAAGAGGCAGATTGGACTTTCTGCACATTGCTCGCCACTTCAACCATTCTGTGTACACTGTGAGTCGATGTTGGACGCAGTGGGAATAGGAGGGTACACGCACCCATTAAGAGGGCTCCGGTCAACCCCATCGGACCACCAGTAGGGAGAATCAATTAATCGTGTGACAGGCCGTAAGCCCTCCATGGGCGTCATCGCACACCATCCAGGGACCTGTCGAGGCAACTAGGGATACGCCTGTGTCCACCAGTGCCATATCCAAGTGCTAATGGAGCGGGATCCGTCATTGTGGTATCCCTTATGACGTCTACCATTACAACCTGAGCTTCGCCGATCACAGGTGACATTCTGCTGGAAACGGGCAGCAGGACAGCTTGCAAATTGATGACGAGTGGTGTTCAGTCAAGAATCACAGTTCTGTCTGGATATAGACCACTGCCGAATTCAAATCTGGAGACGTCCTAGCCAGCTCCGTGATTCACATTTCATTGTAGAGTGGCGCGCTGCCCCAACGAGAGGTGTCGTGGTGTAAAGTGCCATTTCCTACGATTTTCGCACTCCACTGGTGGTGATTGAAGGAATCCTGATGACGCAGTGATACATTTCTGTGATCATGTGTGCTCCCCTTCCTGGTGCAGCTCGACAACCCCACTTTCCAGCAGGATAATGCCCGGCTTCACACAGCACTGGTATCTCTGCCGTGTTAACATTCTTCCTTGGCCAGAAAGTGCTCCCAGACTTCTCGCCCATCGAGACCATTTGGGACCAGATTGGACTGCAACTTTTACCAGTTGGAAACATTGCAGATTTTGAAGATTAGTTGTGCCAGCTGGGTCAGGATTTTCCTCATGAGAACATCAAACATCTGTATGCCTCCTTGCCTGTCTCCGCGCTACGAGTGTTCCAACACAATACTGCAATACATGTTTGGTGAAATACAATATTTTGATGCATACTGGCATGTCCTGTCCCTGTACCCAACTTACATGCCCCTGCGATGGTGCCTTCCACGTGATCAATTTTTTCCCTAACGAATGTACTATGGATTGAAATAGTAAACTGACGTGTGGGAACCAAAATTACACGAACTCTTAAACACAGCGCATACCCGGGTGCCCGTTGAATATTCCTACCTAGAAGTGCAGCCAAAATTTACAGTTGCATTGCTCTATAATGGAATTAAATAGGTATTCAATTCCAGCTGAGATAGTGGATGCAGAGATGAATGCAGTTTCCCTTTCTTTGCACTCAAACGCTGCAAGTGTCGGAAAGTCACATTTAATTGGACTTCAGGGCAAACCCTGTACTTTATAAATAAAGTGCCAATTAGGAACGGTTACACACTACTTGATGCAACTGTGCAAGTACGTTAACAAATTTGAGAAAGATTATTAATGCATATGAGTATTTTTACTTTTAGATAAATAAAATAATAGTAAATTTGTCTGTAGTGTTCATTGTGAAAGCAGAGATTGTACTTGTGCAACCATGTTGGCAGAAACGCATGACTTTGACAATCTCCTGAGGTATAAGCGAAAAGTGGTCGCCATAGTTAGTGTTTTCTGTTATTCTGTACATAATGTGGCAGGATGTAATGAGCTACCCCTTGTGGACTAAGGAATGGATTCCAGCAATTGTACCCTTTTGTGTGCCATTGCTAAAGCTTGCAGTTTTCTGTGGTCCACAGAAATTTAACTTTGACACTTTAACTTTCTTTTATTATTTTTTTTCTTTGTATATAAATACCTAACATAGTTCTGAGGTACAACATTTCACTCAGACAAATTCAGATGTTCTCCCATGAAACATCAACGTACAAACAGCACTAGTTTTATGTAAAAAGATTGCTTGAAAGTGATTGCATTGAACACTGTACACGCATTGTTTTTGCCGTTATTCTAAATGTTTATCGACATGTGTTTTGTTTTCTAGGCATGTGAGGAACTTCGGAGTTCAGTTGGCACCATAAAGACTATTTTGAGACAGCAGTGTAAGTATAAAAGTTACTTTTAATGCTCTAGTCATTATTTTTGCAGAATTGTTTACTGTTTGGAACCAATTTGATGAAAGTAGTTTATAACAGGGTCAAATAGGAATGTGTTTTTAAGTTGTATTTCTAATTAATGAAGTTCAGTGAGTGTACAAATGTGCCACTAGGGGGTATAAATTTCTCTCTATCATTTACAGCTGCAATACATAGAATAAGGCCTTAGTATCGGCGTGAGCAATGTGAGCCACAGAGCCAAGCTCAGTGAAAATGCAGCATGGAGTGTCGGTGCAATCGACAAGCCTTTACCCAGCTGGATGAGTGAGAGAGACAGCATCGTCGACCGCCGTGAGTCAGGTTGGATGTTTCTGCAGATTACTCGCCACTTGAACCATTCTGCGTAAACTGTGAGTCGCTGTTGGACACAGTGGGAACAGGTGGGTACACACACCCGTCAAGGAGGCTCGGGTCAACCCCGGCGGACCACCAGCATCGTGCGACAGACTGCAAGCACTTCATGGGTGTCGCTGCGCACCATCCAGGGACATGACAAGGCAGCTGGGGATACACTAGTGTCCACCAGTACCATATCAATGTGGATAGCAGAACGGGATCTATCATCGTGGTATCCCTTATGACGTCTGCCATTATGTCCTGAGTATCGCCGAGTACATATAACCTTCTGCCGGGAACGGGCAGCGTATTAGCTTGCGGATTGGCGACGAGTGGTTTTCAACGACGAGTCATGCTTCTGTCTGGATACAGATGACTGCTGAATTCAAATCTGGATACGTCCTGGCCAGCACTGTGATCCACACTTCGTTGTAGAGCGGCACATCACCCAAACGAGAGGTATCATGGTGTGGGGTGCCATTTCCTATGATTCTCGCACCCCGCTGGTGGTGATTGAAGGAACCTCAACAGCGTTGCAATATGGCCAGGAAATTCTGTGATCATGTGCCCTCCCATTCCTGATACAGCTTCACAATCCAATTTCCCAGCAGGATAATGCCCGACCTCACAAAGCAAGGATATCTCTGGCCTGCCTTCGTAATGTCAATATGCCTCCTTAGCCAGCAAGGTCCCCACACCTCTCGCCCATTAATAATATTTGGCAGACTTGTGCACTAACTAGTTAAAAGTTAAGTTAAATAAAATGTTTGTTTTTTGCTCAAAAATTAACTTAACGAGTTACTTTTATATCTAAGTAACTTTTAACTTAATGAAGTTAATATTAATGAGTAACTTTTCCTGAAAAGTTAAAATTTAAGTTAAGTTTTAATATGAAATAATTTTCGAAACAAACAGCTTAGAGAATNTAACTTTTCCTGAAAAGTTAAAATTTAAGTTAAGTTTTAATATGAAATAATTTTCGAAACAAACAGCTTAGAGAATATATTTATTTATTGTTCTGACATTTTAAAAATTTATATTAGTATTAGGTAAACACTGAAATTGTTTCCTCTTAGGTTTTTTTACTGCGTATGAGTTTAAGAATAAGCGAATTTGTAAACGGTTTACTTGTATAATAATCTTGAAGTTTTACGTTGCCGACGTGCGAATAAATGGGTCAGGCCCGTGGCAATGTTAATTTTACATATGATGGAAGAATACATAATGCGCATACAAGTAGATCTTAAGCAGGGCTTCAAAAAGTGCTCAGTTTACCGTGAACAGCCAATACCATTGTGTTGTGTCAACCATGATAGCTGTGGTTTTTCAAATATCAGTATGTATTGAGCATTGACTCGACTTTATGAGACTTTTATGTCGCAGCACAAAGGATCCAGGCATGCAGATACTAAACGGCAGCTCAGTCTCTGATACGTCACTCAACGTACTCTTACATTTGACAGCAGAAATGCCCACCGCCATATTTGTGACATGTGCCAATGATAAACAGATAATATCATTGCCGTTCTGTAATATAATGTGAACAGTATCCTGAGTAAATCTTTATAATTATTATCTTTAACCCTCCGTGGGGCGCACCTCTGGGACCCACGGGTTCGGGCGCAGTGCGCCTGACAGGCGCCAACAGAAAATCGTCACTCACACCAAATTAACTCAATTCTAATGTTCTTAAAGTGATCAGTGACCTTCATTAGGATATACAAGGAAATAATAAACAATATCTGATAGACTAAACCTCATTTATTAACCTCAAAGCTAGTAATACAGAAAATACTGGAAACCAGCTACCACATTACCTTCAGGTTACGTGACAACAAATTAAATTAACATTAAAATTAAGAACAAAACACAAAATATACCCCACTACAATCAGTCTCACTCGGAATCACTGCTGGAAAGTTCTGCTGTAGGGATGCATTGGCACTGTGAAGTGCAAGGTTGACAGACCATATTTGCATGAGGCAGACAGATCGCTTGGTGACNATTGGCACTGTGAAGTGCAAGGTTGACAGACCATATTTGCATGAGGCAGACAGATCGCTTGGTGACATTTATGGCTTTCATGATTAGACATCCTTCTGTGACCCAAGTCCGCAGTACAGGTGATGCATCTATTTCTTTTTGGAGGTTGGCGCGTGGGGGATTTCTCTCTATCATCGTTGGGGCGAAATCTTTTCAAGCGAGTTTGCAGGTTGCTTGGGATTCCAGACGTCTTCAAACTTCTTCGGCTTAGCTCTCCGATCATCAGTTCAAGGGCCAACCTTTTCAGGTACACTCTTCTACGCAGTGGTTCGAGTTTATTGCCAAGGTAAATGATTTGGGAATTGATGCCACTCACATTGAGCATTGCAAAGAAGATAACCATTGGTCAGCGCTTGATGTTTCGGCTTACGCTGTAAGCAGCGCACATTTGATCAGCAGTATCAACGCCACTTTTGGTTTGATTATAGAATGTGATCACCTCTGGTTTCTTTTGCTCTCCAGAGTCAGGATCAATGGCTTTGTCATCATGAAGCGAAGATACAAGAATGACGGCTTTCTTCTCACGTGGGACGTAGGAAACCAGAACCTTTTTATTATTGAAGCCGAGCATACTGCTGTATTGTTGTTTTCCTTTCACATTTACGAAATCTGGTGGCAACTCTCTTTAATTTTTTCTGATAGTTCCAACGTAGGACAGCTTTTATTTCTTCAAATCATTAATGAGATCTATAGAAGTGAACCAATTATCAGCAGTAATGTTGCGAGCAGATCCAAATACAGGCTCGGCCAGTCTCTTCACCACATCCCTTGGCTCGTTGCTGACACAGAAAAGTCCTGCTGGCTGTTTTCCAGCATACATTTCCATGTTGGTTGTGTAAATCATCCTAGCATCAACGAGAGCAAAACATTTGATGCCGTATTTATTTGGTTTTGAGGGGATATACTGGCGAAAAGAACATCTACCTCAAAATCCGGGAAGCATTTTGTCTATGGTGACGTTCTCCTCAATGCTGTAGCTCTTCCGACAATTTTCTACAAATTTTTCAAAAACGTCACGAATTGGAGCAAGCCTTTCAAATTCTTTTTGTTGGGTTTGTGTAGTTAGGTCGTCAAAACGAAGGCATCGTATAAGGGTCTTGAACCGTTTCAAATTCATAACAAGACTCAATTTTTCAACTCCGTCACCGTCTCTCCCCCAAAGTACCTCCAGACTTTGACAATTTCCTTTGTACGCTCCTGCAAGGTACAATAAGCCAATAAAACCCTAACTTCAATGACATCCGTGGGTCTGATGTCCCTCTCTCTTCCAAACTGGTCCTTGATAATGCCAATGTACTGGTTTGTACACCTAACAATTGTGTCAAGGATTTCGTCACTGAATAAATTATGCCAACAATCGACTGCAGTTTGATCATTCTTAGCATATCCTTTGACTCCAGGAAGGTGAGTGATAATGCTGTGAGGTCCCTTGCGACAACGTTCTTGAGCAGATTTTTGGACCACTTGGCTTTCTTATCTTTTCCCCGGAAATATGTATCACCTATTTCTTCCTCTTCATCATCATAATCAATAGACTCCTCACAACCTTGCTCCGTTCCTGAATCGCCTTCACGTTCCTCCGCCTCGTCTTGAGAATCAATGTCGCTCTCTTTCCCCATATCCTCGGTGACTGACGGGTCTTCCTCGTCGTCATTCTGCAGCAAATCTCTTATTTCTGCAAGGTGACTGGGGTTAGTCAAATCGTAGTAGAATTTACGGGCCACCTCAGCAGAAAATCTAGATCAAAAAAGAGAAAACACGAACATGAGTACAAGTTTGGGCGCAGTGTGCCTGCGAGGCCACGCTGGATAAACGTTCATATTTCCGCAAAATATCCACACCCTTTGTAATAGTCATTCATAAAATGAGCAAAATAAACAATTTTGATGAAAATAAATAGAAATACGAACCTTCCAAAAGTCGGACGAGTTCAGGCGCAACCAACCGGCTTGAGAGGTCAGGATAGTCAGTACTGCACTCCACGCAAGCGTACGGAAAACTGACTAGGGAGGTTTCGCACATCACCTAGAGGTAGGAAGCTACTGAGAGAGACAGTCTCCTGCGCCCTCTTGCGGCGGAGAAGGAAGCAAAAACAACTTTGGGGTACCTGTCAGGCCCACTGCGCCCGACGGAGGGTTAAACTCAATTTAATTGTATTTCATGTTTTAGTGGACTGCTAAGTGCATGTTGGGGAGAATACTGGTCAGAAAGATGCCCACCAAGTTTGCAAGAATTTGAGTAATTTTGTGTCCGAATACTTACTTCCATATTTAAAATTAATTTCACAACGAAAAAAGTTACTGTACATAGTTACTGACGATGGCCACCAGACATTGTGCAGAACTTTATTGGGGTATAGTGAGATGCAGTACACCTTCATCTTCATTAATTGTTGTATGGTGTCCTCTAGAAGTTCTTTACCAGCAAAATAGCTGCTTATCAGTCTAGTGCCTATGGCGTAGAGGTAATGAGGTCTTCAGTCTAGGTGCCTGCGTAGCCCTTAGCGCTCCCACACTTCTAGGCCTCAAAAATGGAAAATTCCACAAGCCACGCAGTCCCAGTCAGAGGAGTTGATTCCCTGCATTTTGATATCGTCACTTATTTTTTATGACTTCTATTCTAGAAGATTTTCTAACTTGAAACTTCCAAGAATAAATCAATTATTTTGAGGTTCTAGACAAATGATAACAGTAACAGCAACAAAGAGATATTGTCTTCAGAAGATGTGCTAAGCAAAGTCCTGTGTTATTTTGGTCCTTATAAACTTCATATATGTATTTAATATATTTACTGTCAAGATTCTAGCAAAAAAAAATACACAATTAAAAAATGGCAGGAATTGATACCCCTAATAGAAATTACAAATCGTAGTTAGTAAAATGATAATGTGATGTTTTGAACAATTTGATTGTTTTGTTTTGTTGTTTCCAGGGCAGAGAGCCATGTGTGCCACCGGTAGGGTGCTGAACGATCTTCACGTACAAGAGAACCTCAACGATCTAGCCGTGTACTTCTCCCAGCATCCCATCATCGGCTTGCTAGCGTTCTCACTGGTCGTGTCGTGTGGCATTCCGTTCCTCATGTTCCTGAGTTTCGCCATCATAACTTTAGTGCTCACCTTTGCTGGCTTCATCATAATAGAAGGTAAGGTCATAAATATGTTTGGTGGTAGTCACTTCTCTGCTTTACCCTAAATAAGCTCCATTTTTTTATAATAGAATGAATGTAAATGTACTTTAAATATACTACGTATAACACAAATTGATAATTTGCACTGCATACTAGTGTTACCTTCCTTAATGGAAAGAAGAGTAAATGATACAAAGTTATTATTTTTTTTATCTTAAACAAGGGAGACTGTACTAAGCTTTAATAACTAAAATATAAAAATTTGATAATCTCAATTAATACACACCTTGCCTGCAGTATGGCATATTTACAGCTTTATATAGCTACGTTTATTTTTGAAAGTATTTTGTTTATAGACATATGAGACTGTGTATTGGTTTAAAATAGGGAAAAATGTTAAACCTTTTGCCACAGTTTTGGCAATTGTCTGTCAAAAATTCCAGATGGCAAAGTGGTTAACACATTGGACTCGCATTGGAAGGAGCTGGATTCAATTCCCAGTCTGGCTATCATGATTTTATTTTGGTATTCCGTGATCTTCTGAAATTTCTCAACGTAACTAGGATAGTTCCTCACTACGAGCCATGACTAATTCCTTTCTTTGTTCTGTTTGGGTAAGCAACTGGTTCAATCTCTAATGCCCATGTGGTCAGCGAGGTTTTAAAGCAGCCAAATTAAATTACAGTGAAACCTTGTTAAGTATAAACCTCTTTGACACAGAGTTCTCATTATTACAAAGATGTCATTTTTCCCCTGGAAGTGAGATAGTTGTGCCAGATGATGTTTCTGGTCAGCAAGTTTTCTCGGGGATCTTCCGTTTCCCCTGCCCTTGCGTTCTGGCATTGCTCCTACCCACCTCGCTTCACCCTTATTGGCTGTCAAGACCCTGATGTTAAGAGCCTCCCAAATCTCTCCAATCCACTCCTCTTGGAGTGAGACAGGTAGAATTTAATAATAACTTGTATACTTAATAAAAAATATTTAATTTGCATTACAATTTAATGTTGAGTGATAAAGTCTTATTTTTCAATTTGCTTCATCACAAAGTCAACATTTCAATTTTTATAATTTATTTTTTTATAATTATGCAATTACCTGTTAATCCAAACCTTGTTATTACAAACCGCAGAAATTCAGATCCCTTAATGTGTGTCTTGGTTTCACTGTACATTATCTTCTTCTTTCCTACTTTTTTTTTTTTTTTTTGAGACATGCTATACATTTTCCAGATCCCCATCAGGTTAAATATTGTTACTCGTCCATATGTTACATTGTGTGCTTTGTGTTACTAAGTGAGTAAAGGCTGTTCACGGTAAAGTGAGCACTTTTGAGGTCCTTGTTACTTTTTTCCTATCAGCAAATTTTTATCCTTCCACCACATTTTTAAATAAATATTGCCATGTAAGCAATAAACACAGTGTATATATTTCACCGGACTTGAAAGTTGGCGTCTAAGGCTACAATAAAATACCTTTATTAACTATTATTCCAAATGAGAGGGCTTTAATAAGTGCTCACTTTACCGTGAATAGCCTACATTCACGCAGCAAGTTATGGTCGCAGCAAATAAATAAAAATAGTTCTGAGGATTGAAGTATTAAAATTGAGACTGTCCATTGCATTCGTTGTCCTGTGGTATTTTTATTATGCTATTGTTAATATGTCGTGAAACCATCAAATATCATCAAAATCAAAGGGGGAAATGTTGGTGTTTGAGCAGCCGTAAGTTAAATGTATTGAAGTAAAATGCCTTGAATACTAAAAGCACTTTATTATAAACGATCGGACAAGCACTGTCCCGGACGAACAACACAACACAACTGAACAAGATAGCATAGAAG
This sequence comes from Clitarchus hookeri, assembly GCA_002778355.1. Lineage (NCBI taxonomy): Eukaryota > Metazoa > Arthropoda > Insecta > Phasmatodea > Phasmatidae > Clitarchus > Clitarchus hookeri. Next base: position 264,150 of record NQII01001624.1, read on the forward strand.
ATAATGTGACAAAGAAGAAACCATAGAGATAGAAGAACTGACAAGTGGCGCTATCATAAGGAATTTTACTTAACACTTGAAACTAGATACTTTAACACTTTCCCTTGTTAAATAACAATTCACAAAAAAAATACAACTCTATATAAGTCCCATCTTGTCACACAACATCCGCAAACGAGGGGCGGCTAGTGGCTTGGTCATGATATCTGCAACTTGATGCTCTGAAGTAACTTTATCGACAGCCAGTCTACCTTCTGCTACATGCTCTCGAATGAAGAAGTGCTTTCTTCGGATATGCTTGGTTCTACGATGATTTTCTGGATTTTCTGCAAGTCTGACAGCTGCAGCATTGTCTATCTGTAGAACTGGAACTTCTTTTAACTTACTCATTTGGCTCAATAGACGACTAAGCCAAATGATTTCTTTTGAGGCTTCACTAGCGGCGACAACTTCTGCTTCTGTGGTAGAATCGGTAACTGATCCCGGACGTTGACTTAGCCATGAAACAGCAGCGCCTGCATAAGTTATTAAAACACCTGTTGTTGATCTGCCTGTTTTGANCCTTCATGGTAATCCAGTAAATCACGAATCTTTCGCTTCCAAACTGGCCAATCTGCTTCACTGGTCAGTGGTTTAACGTGCTTAGCAAACTCCATCGTCGCTATGGATTTAGCAACACTTCACACTAAACGAACGAACTTTAATAATTTACTGAATAANTATGGATTTAGCAACACTTCACACTAAACGAACGAACTTTAATAATTTACTGAATAACAAATCATCTAAATAAAGGGACTGGTCCCATAACCTATTGAAGTAAAATGCCTTGAATACTAAAAGCACTTTATTATAAACGATCGGACAAGCACTGTCCCGGACGAACAACACAACACAACTAAACAAGATAGAATTGAAGATAATGTGACAAAGAAGAAACCATAGAGATAGAAGAACTGACAAGTGGCGCTATCATAAGGAATTTTACNACAAAGAAGAAACCATAGAGATAGAAGAACTGACAAGTGGCGCTATCATAAGGAATTTTACTTAACACTTGAAATAGATACTTTAACAAAATGCACCGGCAATAGACGATTCAAGGAAATATATTACTTTCCTACAGAACCGTGCCATCANTAGATACTTTAACAAAATGCACCGGCAATAGACGATTCAAGGAAATATATTACTTTCCTACAGAACCGTGCCATCAATGTTGTTGTAGTCTATTTCCTCTAAGAATTTCATTTTTTTGACAGCCAGTGTGTGGCAACATGTCAGAAATGATACTAACAACATCCCGTATACAAATTTCTGTATCAGCAGATGCGTGAACGATCTAAAGAGAATTTCTTGTTAACTATTCTGACAGCAGCCCTGCCTTCGCATAACAGACATTAGAGGAACGCACGGGCAGGAAGGAGTTCTTAAACAATATGTTTATGGTTTTTTTTATGTTACAAAAAAAATTGTTATTAGTGTAACAAACTAAACTCTGTTCTAAAATAAATGTGTAGGTGTTTCAAACTAAATGAATCTTAAACAATGTGTGATAGTTTTGCTTTGTTTCTCTTTTCTTCATTCGCTGCAGCAAGTGCTAATGTCACCACGTGCATTCTTCACATTAATTCAAGAGGCTGGCTGTAGTGTTAATTTTACATATGGCAGAAGGATACAGAGTGAGAAGAGAAATAGATTCTAAGCAGAGCTTTCAAAAGTGCTCAAATAACCGTAAACAGCTTATAAAAGTTTTGTGCTCGTAGGAATGTTGAATTATTTTTGTGCGCATATTCAGGAACCATCCTGACAGTGGCTTCCTTNAAAAGTTTTGTGCTCGTAGGAATGTTGAATTATTTTTGTGCGCATATTCAGGAACCATCCTGACAGTGGCTTCCTTCTTCCTGTGTGGATTCGTCATCACGGTGCTGCTGGTGATGATGGCCATAGCGGTGACCGTCGGCATAGCGTACCTGGGCTTTGTGAAGGTGTACGGCCTCCACCAGTCGAGCGCCGACACCAGCCCGTTGGCACAGTTCATACTCAACAAGTTCCACGGCGAGCTGCCTTCGAGGAACGGAGTCCAAGGAGTTCACCAGGACTAGAAGATTGTTTTCGTTTCTGAACTTCTGAGTGCAGAAAACACTTCCGCATGTTTCTATGATATTTATTGACTGCATTTCAAATTTTATGGCTCTCATGTCTGATCTTTAGTACACTTTAGACGACACTCACTCTGAATTCGTTGCTGAGGTGGGATTGAGAAAGAGGTATTGAAAATGTATTTCGTACCACAAATCTTGCTGCAACACCAGATTATGTTATTGGAAACTCAAACTTTTTTNAGGTATTGAAAATGTATTTCGTACCACAAATCTTGCTGCAACACCAGATTATGTTATTGGAAACTCAAACTTTTTAGAAACAAACTTTGTAGAGCCTATGATTATCCTTAGGGACCATTTAAAATCCAGTGGTTAAGTTCCCTAGCNTTTTTAGAAACAAACTTTGTAGAGCCTATGATTATCCTTAGGGACCATTTAAAATCCAGTGGTTAAGTTCCCTAGCACCATAAAATTCCAGTAATTTCCCATAGCATGTAAAAACTAAATTAGACGTTTGTTGTCACAAGTAAAGATGTAAATAAGAAAGTATTCTTACTTTTTTATAATATCATCCCCACCATGTAAGCACACAATCCTTTACAAGTATTTTCAGTGGGAAGAACATTAAGTGTTATGTTGAAATATGCATGAGGCTGAAATTGTTTGACTACTTAAAAAACAACTTTATAAAAAAAATGCAGTGTTGTAGCAGAATAGNATATGCATGAGGCTGAAATTGTTTGACTACTTAAAAAACAACTTTATAAAAAAAATGCAGTGTTGTAGCAGAATAGCAGATTACTGCCCATAATTTTGCAAAACATCTTTGTAGCACTGGTGTATTAGGATTTACTATACAGTGGAAGCTCTTTTTTTACACTTTTGAAGGGATTAGGAGAAAGTGTTGCAAAATGTAGGGAAGTGTAAAATAGGGAAATTTATGTTATGCTGTAAGAAAGGTAAATGGGACAAAAAAAAAAGTATTTTTAAAATGCAGGAAAGCGTGAAACTCCTGAATAGGAGAAAATACCCATTCACTACCTTAGCAAAGTTACAGCCACTGCCAGCACGAGTCCCGCCGCAATCTGACGTGCTCCCACCGCGGAATGACGCACTTGCTGTCCTATGGTGCAAGACCCCCAACAAAGGAAACCTATTGCCTTTTGCCGTTTTGGTCAGCCCATGCTCCTCATTCCTTTGCACGGCACCCGTGGGCGTCCCAACGTGCTGGTTCGCAGTTGGTTCGTCTCGTCCTTTACCATACAGTTGAATTTCCTCGCGTTGAAATTCCTGCTTCGATCCCCAACTTTCTGAACATTAAGGATTCAAACAGTCTGCCACCAGGCCAGTACAATCATCATTGCCCACGATTCAAGCAGTCTGGGAGGCAGATACCCCTCTTGGTAAGCCAAGCATATGGAATATCCAAGAGTCCCCCCACTTTCGTTAACCTCAGTGCTTTGATGTCATGTAGCGGTGTCGCAAGGAGGTAGTAGATTCCCTTTGACTAGGATAGGCTATATCAGCTGATATGCAAAATTTAATAAAACTTGGAATTATGGGTACACAGGTAAGGCAGAAGTTCTGAACACGTGTGAACGCTTGCTGCTGAAATCTGCATAGCTTGCTCGCTCTCGTTAGCGTAACCTGTGAATGCGTTAATATGCCTTTGAAAAGACTATTGATTATTAGTGATATGTAGGAACAAAGCTGAAGTAGTATTGTAGTTTGTTTTTTCTGACTTAAAAAAAACTGCGAAATTGATATTGTTCGACATTTGATAGCTGAACTAGCTATAAAAATGCTAAGATCCTTTTCTGCAAAATACACTCTGCATTTTTGTAAATACTGTACACTAATGTTGTTTTTTTTTTTTTTTTTTTTTTTTTTTTTTTTTTTTTTTTTTTTTTTTTNTTTTTGTTAGAGTTGTTTGAAAACATTAGTAGTATGAGCTTTGCAATTTTTTATAGTTAAATATGGAACCTCAGAATGATTCCATCTTTCACATCTGCCATTGTCATGTAAGGTAATATTACAGATGTGGACAATTAAGTACCTGATTTTGAAGCTTTTCATCATTTAAGTCTGTCAAGCTACTCAGCCAATGGAAAGTACATGAGATTTTAGTGTAGTACTGTGCTAACTTCTATATTTAAACATAATTTTTTGTCTTTTTTTTTTTTTAATAACATGATTAATTCAAGTTAGCCTAAATGAAAAGTTACTAAGAATACCGTACGTGTATTTGCTGAGACAAACTAGGAGCGTGAGCTGCCCATCGAGTGATGGCAGTTCTCTGTTGTACAAGACTTGACAGGCCTTGAAGAGCGGCCCATGATAATTATAGTGATTTAACGCAATGATATTAGTAGAAAAACGGTTAACGAGTTTGACTGGACTTGATGTTCCTAAGTTACCTGTGATTACTAACATCCTCAGAGAAGCAACACTTACACGCCATCTGGAGGCTTACTCTAAGTTATTTGTTTTGTTTCATCTCGACAAAAACATTCATTACTCAAATTTTCGTTTCCTAACTAAAGGAGCTATTCTAAGCACCTTAAAGTATTTGTTTGACGTCACTATATGCAATGTCACACTTGGAATGATAACAAACCCCATTCGGGTTTTTGTTACAGAGGTTTTAGTATGAAAACTTTGCGGGTGTGTGGTACAGGTTGTTACTGTGGAAGATGAGAATTATGGAAGTAATGTGTCTTAATGCAGAAACATATAATATATTTCAAAACAAAACTACTTTAATAGCACCAGTTAATCTTTCTGTTTTAGTTTGTGAACCATATAAGAAGCAGTGTAGGCCGACTATTGTATGTGTATTTTATTATTTGATTACGGTGGTTTATAATGAAATACCAGAACATAAACATTGATTTTATTAAAAAATTCTTGTAAACAATGTAATTGGGAAATAAACCCACAGGTGGTGCTAAACTGTAAATAAATCTTGTGTGTGTAGAACAAAATTACTGTCTCTTGAAAATAATTTAGTGAAAACTCCTACCACATTGAAATTAATACAAGTGACTAGAAAAACAGCAGCATGTAGTTTGTTGTCCATCTGTTAATTTATAGTCTTGGCGTTAAAAGTAACGAATTAAAGGACGCGATTTTCAATAGCCCGTAACCAAACAACAAAATGGTAACGGAGAAAAATCTGTGTACATGGGACAACCAAAGTTCTGTTTGCTCTCTCTCTTATTTGTGTACCTGTGAATCTCTTTGAACACAAGTGCATACAAAATCACAGCAAGTTTTAGGTGTATATAATAAATCACATGTCCAGCCAAGTTATAAAATACCATCAAGCATGATATGAACAGCAAATATGACACATTTGATGACCAGAATATACTTTTCACAAGAATACTTTTTTTTTATACTAGTAATGGGCAGAGTCTCAACAATTTAGTCAGGCCAAGTCGAACTAACAAGGATTGACTTATCATTCAAATCAAGTTTTTTTCCAGCAGGCATTGAGCTACTGAATGTGCAAGTCTAGTCACTGTGCTTTTAGGTTACAAACAAACAAATATTCGCACCTAACAATCTGTATTGTCTCTCGAGAATCAATAATTTAATTTTGGTAAATTGCTAAAGTAGCTTCGGGATGAAAACAACTGGACTGTGTGTGTTGGCACTTGGTTGTTGTTTGTGATGTTCGGCTGCGATAAACAACTGGGCTACGTGTGTTGGCACTTNTATGCATGAGGCTGAAATTGTTTGACTACTTAAAAAACAACTTTATAAAAAAAATGCAGTGTTGTAGCAGAATAGGAGATTACTGCCCATTATTTTGCAAAACATCTTTGTAGCAGTGGTGTATTAGGATTTACTATACAGTGGAAGCTCTTTTTTTACACTTTTGAAGGGATTAGGAGAAAGTGTTGCAAAATGTAGGGAAGTGTAAAATAGGGAAATTTATGTTATGCTGTAAGAAAGGTAAATGGGACAAAAAAAAAAGTATTTTTAAAATGCAGGAAAGCGTGAAACTCCTGAATAGGAGAAAATACCCATTCACTACCTTAGCAAAGTTACAGCCACTGCCAGCACGAGTCCCGCCGCAATCTGACGTGCTCCCACCGCGGAATGACGCACTTGCTGTCCTATGGTGCAAGACCCCCAACAAAGGAAACCTATTGCCTTTTGCCGTTTTGGTCAGCCCATGCTCCTCATTCCTTTGCACGGCACCTGCGGGCGTCCCAACTTGCCGGTTTGTCTCGTCCTTTACCATACAGTTGAATTTTCTCACGTTGAAATTCCTGCTTCGGCCCCCAACCGTCTGAACATGAAGGATTCAAACAGTCCGCCACCAGGCCAGCACAATCATCATTGCCCACGATTCAAGCAGTGAGGGGAGGCAGATACCCCTCGTGGTAAGCCAAGCATATGGAATATCCAAGAGTTCCCCCACGTTCGTTAACCTCAGTGCTTTGATGTCACATAGCTGTATCGCAAGGAGGTAGCGAGTTCCCTTTGACTAGGATAGGCTATATCGGCTGATATGCAAAATGTAATAAAGCTTGGAATTATGGGTACACAGGTAAGGCAGAAGTTCTGAACAAGCGTGAACGCTTGCTGCTGAAATCTTCATAGCTTGCTCGCTCTCATTAGCGTAACCTGTGAATGCGTTAATATGCCTTTGAAAAGACTATTGATTATTAGTGATATGTAGGAACAAAGCTAAAGTAGTATTGTAGTTTTTTTTTTTTTTTTCTGACTTGAAAAAAACTGTGAAATTTATATTGTTCAACATTTGATAGCTGAACTTGCTATAAAAATGCTCAGATCCTTTTCTGCAAAATACATACTGAATTTTTGTAAATACTGCACACTTTTTTTTTTACATTAGTAGTATGAGCTTTGCAATTTTTTTTATAGTTAAATATGGAACCTCAGAATGATTCCATCTTTCGCATCTGCCATTGTCATGTAAGGTAACATTACAGATGTGGACAATTAAGTACCTGATTTTGAAGCTTTTTATCATTTAAGTCTAATCAAGCTACTCAGCCAATGGAAAGTACATGAGATTTTAGTGTAGTACTGTGCTTACTTCTATATTTAAACATATTTTTGTGTTTTTTTTTTTTTTTTAAATAACATGATTAATTCAAGTAAGCCTAAATGAAAAGATACTTGATTTCCTCGTAGTACTATGCAGTGGCGCACTGAAGGACGTGTCTGGTAGATAATTATACTGTAGTTCTTGGATTTGCAAATATAAATTATTCTACAGTAAAATTTTATATAGTTCCATTGAGTTTGGGAGATTTTTTTACTCTTAACAAATATAGATCCCATGTGAAATAAGTGAAGAGAATTAATTATTGCCTAATTCAGCAGGTGATAACGCAATGTCAATTTTGATGGCAAAAATAATTGTAGACAAATATACATTAGTGTGCAGTTAGCACTTTACATGCTGCCTTGTGTGCGCCACTGCTAAGAATACCGTACGTGTATTTGCTGCGACAAACTAGGAGCGTGAGCTGCCCATCGAGTGATGGCAGTTCTCTGTTGTACAAGACTTGACAGGCCTTGAAGAGCGACCCATGATAATTATAGTGATTTAACGCAATGATATTAGTAGAAAAACGGTTAACGAGTTTGACTGGACTTGATGTTCCTAAGTTACCTGTGATTACTAACATCCTCAGAGAAGCAACACTTACACGCCATCTGGAGGCTTACTCTAAGTTATTTTTTTTTTTTTATCATCTCGACAAAAACATTCATTACTCAAATTTTTGTTTCGTAACTAAAGGAGCTATTCTAAGCACCTTCAAGTATTTGTTTGACGTCACTATATGCAATGTCACACTTGGAATGATAACAAACCCCATTCGGGTTTTTGTTACAGAGGTTTTATTATGAAAACTTTGCGGGTGTGTGGTACAGGTTGTTACTGTGGAAGATGAGAATCATGAAAGTAATGTGTGTTGATGCAGAAACATATAATATATTTCAAAACAAAACTACTTTAATAGCACCAGTTAAGCTTTCTGTTTTAGTTTGTGAACCATATAAGCAGCAGTGTATGCTGACTATTGTATGTGTATTTTATTATTTGATTACGGTGGTTTATAATGAAATACCAGAACATAAACATTGATTTTATTAAAAAATTCTTGTAAACAATGTAATTGGGAAATAAACCCACAGGTGGTGCTAAACTGTAAATAAATCTTGTGTGTGTAGAACAAAATTACTGTCTCTTGAAAATAATTTAGTGAAAACTCCTACCACATTGAAATTAATACAAGTGACTAGAAAAACAGCAGCATGTAGTTTGTTGTCCATCTGTTAATTTATAGTCTTGGCGTTAAAAGTAACGAATTAAAGGACGCGATTTTAAATAGCCCGTAACCAAACAACAAAATGGTAACGGAGAAAAATCTGTGTACATGGGACAACCAAAGTTCTGTTTGCTCTCTCTCTTATTTGTGTACCTGTGAATCTCTTTGAACACAAGTGCATACAAAATCACAGCAAGTTTTAGGTGTATATAATAAATCACATGTCCAGCCAAGTTATAAAATACCATCAAGCATGATATGAACAGCAAATATGACACATTTGATGACCAGAATATACTTTTCACAAGAATACTTTTTTTTTATACTAGTAATGGGCAGAGTCTCAACAATTTAGTCAGGCCAAGTCGAACTAACAAGGATTGACTTATCATTCAAATCAAGTTTTTTTCCAGCAGACATTGAGCTACTGAATGTGCAAGTCTAGTCACTGTGCTTTTAGGTTACAAACAAACAAATATTCGCACCTAACAATCTGTATTGTCTCTCGAGAATCAATAATTTAATTTTGGTAAATTTCTAAAGTAGCTTCGGGATGAAAACAACTGGGCTGTGTGTGTTGTCACTTGGCTGTTGTTTGTGATGTTCGGCTGCGATAAACAACTGGGCTACGTGTGTTGGCACTTGGTTGTTGTTTGTGATGTTCGGCTGCGATAAACAACTGGGCTACGTGTGTTGGCACTTGGTTGTTGTTTGTGATGTTCGGCTGCGATAAACAACTGGGCTACGTGTGTTGGCACTTGGTTGTTGTTTGTGATGTTCGGCTGCGATAAACAACTGGGCTACGTGTGTTGGCACTTGGTTGTTGTTTGTGATGTTCGGCTGCGATAAACAACTGGGCTACGTGTGTTGGCACTTGGTTGTTGTTTGTGATGTTCGGCTGCGATAAACAACTGGGCTACGTGTGTTGGCACTTGGTTGTTGTTTGTGATGTTCGGCTGCGATAAACAACTGGGCTACGTGTGTTGGCACTTGGTTGTTGTTTGTGATGTTCGGCTGCGATAAACAACTGGGCTACGTGTGTTGGCACTTGGTTGTTGTTTGTGATGTTCGGCTGCGATAAACAACTGGGCTACGTGTGTTGGCACTTGGTTGTTGTTTGTGATGTTCGGCTGCGATAAACAACTGGGCTACGTGTGTTGGCACTTGGTTGTTGTTTGTGATGTTCGGCTGCGATAAACAACTGGGCTACGTGTGTTGGCACTTGGTTGTTGTTTGTGATGTTCGGCTGCGATAAACAACTGGGCTACGTGTGTTGGCACTTGGTTGTTGTTTGTGATGTTCGGCTGCGATAAACAACTGGGCTACGTGTGTTGGCACTTGGTTGTTGTTTGTGATGTTCGGCTGCGATAAACAACTGGGCTACGTGTGTTGGCACTTGGTTGTTGTTTGTGATGTTCGGCTGCGATAAACAACTGGGCTACGTGTGTTGGCACTTGGTTGTTGTTTGTGATGTTCGGCTGCGATAAACAACTGGGCTACGTGTGTTGGCACTTGGTTGTTGTTTGTGATGTTCGGCTGCGATAAACAACTGGGCTACGTGTGTTGGCACTTGGTTGTTGTTTGTGATGTTCTACTGCGATAAACAACTGGGCTACGTGTGTTGGCACTTGGTTGTTGTTTGTGATGTTCGGCTGCGATAAAGAACTGGGCTACGTGTGTTGGCACTTGGTTGTTGTTTGTGATGTTCGACTGCGATAAACAACTGGGCTGTGTGTGTTGGCACTTGGTTGTTGTTTGTGATGTTCTGCTGCGATAAACATGACTGGTAACTGTAAGGTTCGACAGGTACCATCTCAGCATGACACAAACACATACTACCATATGACATATTTAAAGATGAAAANGCGATAAACAACTGGGCTGTGTGTGTTGGCACTTGGTTGTTGTTTGTGATGTTCTGCTGCGATAAACATGACTGGAAACTGTAAGGTTCGACAGGTACCATCTCAGCATGACACAAACACATACTACCATATGACATATTTAAAGATGAAAANAACTGTAAGGTTCGACAGGTACCATCTCAGCATGACACAAACACATACTACCATATGACATATTTAAAGATGAAAAGTCTATTTATCTCGTGTAAATCCTCTATCTCATGGCACATCATACCTTCAATAGAAATATAGCTAGATATGGTACACTTGTCATTATTTTTCTCATGTAATGACGGTTTTAAAACGTGTGTATCAAAAAAAAGAACTATTAATAAGATTTTGAAATGTGGACAGCTTGTCCACTAACCCGGCACCGGCGGTATGCTGTCGGACCAGTCTGGTTACTACGCTCCCACTCCACTGCTGTAACTGTTATCTTATTTTTGTTTTCTATCAGCATCATGTGGCTGACATTGCCGTTCCTACACCTACTGTGGTCCTTCACTCATTGGTGGGACAGGAAAAGCAGTGCTGAGAATCACTTAACCAGATAGAGGATTATTCTTATTGGTAGAAACTAGTTCCAAACTTTTTTGTGGTAAACTGTGACAGTAAAAGGAGGAGGAGGAGGTAGACGTTATCGGGGGTGGGCATTATACCCATGTGCGTAGGTACACATTTACATTTGTGGTGCAAACTCTATTTTAACTGAAAAATTTTATACTGAATTGGATTTGACTCGACTCGAGTTTCATACAACTTGACTCTGCACAAAACTTTAAAATTGAAACTGTCTTATCACTATTTAACATTTAAAGTCTACCAAATGCAAACGAGATATTTTAAGGGTTTTACTGCTTTGGTTTATTGATGTTTTCAAGCTGAAGTATTCATAATCTTACAAACATACTCCCATTTGGAGTTAAAAGTTCATGTGAGTAGTGTTGTCATCTTGCATTCACTAACAAAAAAAAATAACATTGCCGAAGACTTGAAGGGTTGTAGCGAAATATAACTTAGAATACAAAATTGCCTTTCTCAAAGATTTTATTCGTTTCAAGAGATTTCAAAACCTAACGAATACGAAAAATTAATAAATAACTTGGAATAATCGCCCATGGGGAAAATATTTTCTTCTTTAATAATGCTTAAAACATGTGGTGAAAATTATTGTTGTAGATGTATGTTGTATGCGTATAAGTAAATACATTATTTTAATGAAATTTTTTAAATTTTTTTTAAGATAATTGAATATTGTGTTTCGATAATACCAACTATTTGTGAAGAATCACTTTTAAGTTGCATGTTTTGCATGATGAAGGGAATAAGGTAAAATTCTGGTCCACAAACCTTATAAACCATTTGTAAAGTGTGGGTTCACCATGACCTTCATGTTTCTCGCTATGTAAAGTGTGGATTCACCATGGCTTTCGTGTATTTCACTCCCGTACAGATGAAACTTTCATACCTTGCCTTGCACATTGATTCTTCTTAATCAACTTTCGTGACTTAAAGCACGCTTGTGGATGAAACAAGCTAAGCGCAGATTGGTGGAAATGAAATGAAACTGCGTTTGTTGAAAGTTCAGGAGACCTTGTTGCAATGATTGCAATATGAAATGACAGGGACGACAGAGTTGGTAGTAAAGGTGCACATTCCTTTAGCCGAAATCGTTGTGACTAGTGATATTTAGAATTTCGGAATTTTAAGTTATCGTGTTAGGTTATGTTGAGTCGGGTTGTGTCGGGTTAAGTTTTAGTGTTCAGGCAGCACATTATAACTAAACAGTGCATTTATTAGAGATACAGTAATACCTGCGGTATTTAACAAAATGATGTTTCCAACTGTGTAAAACCATCTTGATGACGAGGGAACATTGTCGCAATTGCAGTTAGACGGCTGTTGGCAGACGTCTGGCGAAGGTCTGGGTACAGGATTTTCCAGGGATGAGACAGCATGAGAACAGGCAGCATTTTTAAACGCTTCTTCGAGTTTTGTAGTTTTGAACCCGTATTCTTCTGTTATTTATAGCACAGAAACACCACAATCAAACTTCTGAAGTAATTCCACTTTCTGTTTTATTGGTCATGATGAGTGCTTTCTTGTTTCAGCACTGTTACCCACAGGCGTATCTTAAGTTCTTTTTGACATCTCCACTTAAAATTTAACACAAAGTCGCAAAATCAAAATGGGTACAGTAACCATACAACACGAAACCGGCGCTGATTCATGCTGGGTTCCAATAAAAAAATAGTGCATAAGAATTATGCAGTAAGAGCTGATCTGGCATACGGAAACACGCCTTCTGTATTTGCAGTTTCGAATTAATGTTTAAATTTTTAATTCTAGCCAATGGAAACAGGCGACAAGCCTTTCGTGTTTACTTTTGTTCCCAACCTCGTATATCATAACCATATTTTAAGTAGATCATACTTCAAAACCGGCATTTTCTATCAGAGAAGCTTGAACAAAAATAATTGTAAACGTGCGCACGCACACACACACACACACCTTTTAAATATTTTTTATGCTTACCATATTGTAAATAACAGTTTCCCGCCAACAACACTGATTGCTCTGTTCTGATTGGTCACCGCACACAGCCATTTCTTTAAATGCCTAAGGAAATCCCAGCATACCATAGACACACGTGCCATGTGTGGTAGAGCATTGTCTTGTCGAAAGACTACCACGATGCTGTCACGAAGGATAACACATGGGATGCAGGATGTTTCTGCCTCACTACTGTGCCATCAAGTTCCTCTGGATCATGCCTTACGGCTTCTAACACTATTTAATGCAAGCGACTCTCCACAACATTAGCTGCACGTGCACATAACAGCCTGTAGTAATGCGGAACCTAGGTTCGTCACTGAACATGAAGCGATGCCGCTCGTCATCGCTCCGTACCTACCGCTTACAGCACCACTCCAGACGTCTGGGTCCCTNTTGACTCGACTCGAGTTTCATACAACTTGACTCTGCACAAAACTTTAAAATTGAAACTGTCTTATCACTATTTAATATTTAAAGTCTACCAAATGCATACGAGATATTTTAAGGGTTTTACTTCTTTGGTTTATTGATGTTTTCAAGCTGAAGTATTCATAATCTTACAAACATACTCGCATTTGGAGTTAAAAGTTCATGTGAGTAGTGTTGTCATCTTGCATTCATTAACAAAAAAAAATAACATTGCCGAAGACTTGAAGGGCTATAGCGAAATATAACTTAGAATAGAAAATTGCCTTTCTCAATGATTTTATTCGTTTCAAGAGGTTTCAAAACCTAACGAATACGAAAAATTAATAAATAACTTGGAATAATCGCCCATGGGGAAAATATTTTCTTCTTTAATAATGCTTAAAACATGTGGTGAAAATTATCGCTGTAGATGTATGTTGTATGTGTATAAGTAAATACATTATTTTAATGAAATTTGTTAATTTTTTTTTAAGATAATTGAATATTGTGTTTCGGTAATACCGACTATTTGTGAAGAATCATTTTTAAGTTGCATGTTTTGCATGATAAAGGGAATAAAGTAAAATTCGGGTCCGCAAACCTTATAAACCATTTGTAAAGTGTGGGTTCACCATGACCTTCATGTTTCTCGCTATGTAAAGTGTGGATTCACCATGGCTTTCGTGTATTTCACTCCCGTACAGATGAAACTTTCATACCTTGCCTTGCACATTGATTATTCTTAATCAACTTTCGTGATTTAAAGCACACTTGTGGATGAAACAAGCTAAGCGCAGAGTGGTGGAAATGAAATGAAACTGCGTTTGTTGAAAGTTCAGGAGACCTTGTTGCAATGATTGCAATATGAAATCACAGGGACGACAGAGTTGGTAGTAAAGGTGCACATTCCTTAAGCCGAAATCGTTGTGACTAGTGATATTTTGAATTTTGGAATTTTATGTTATCATGTTAGGTTATGTTGAGTTGGGATATGTCTGGTTAAGTTTAAGTGTTCAGGCAGCACATTATAACTAAACAGTGCATTTATTAGAGATACAGTAATACCTGCGGTATTTAACAAAATGATGTTTCCAACTGTGTAAAACCATCTTGATGACGAGGGAACATTGTCGCAATTGCAGTTAGACGGCTGTTGGCAGACGTCTGGCGAAGGTCTGGGTACAGGATTTTCCAGGGATGAGACAGCATGAGAACAGGCAGCAATTTTAAACGCTTCTTCGAGTTTTGTAGTTTTGAACCCGTATTCTTCTGTTATTTATAGCACAGAAACACCACAATCAAACTTCTGAAGTAATTCCACTTTCTGTTTTATTGGTCATGATAAGGGCTTTCTTGTTTTAGCACTGTTACCCACAGGCGTATCTTAAGTTCTTTTTGACATCTCCACTTAAAATTTAACACAAAGTCGCAAAATCAAAATGGGTACATTAACCATACAACACGAAACCGGCGCTGATTCATGCTGGGTTTCAATAAAATAATTATGCAGTAAGAGCTGATCTGGCATACAAAAACACACCTTCTGTATTTGCAGTTTCGAATTAATGTTTAAATTTTTAATTCTAGTCAATGGAAACAGGCGACAAGCCTTTCGTGTTTACTTTTGTTCCTAACCTCGTATATCATAACCATATTTTAAGTAGATCATATTTCAAAACCGACATTTTCTATCAGAGAAGCTTGAACAAAAATAATTGTAAACGTGCGCACGCACACACACACACACAGCTTTTAAATATTTTTTATGCTTACCATATTGTAAATAACAGTTTCCCGCCAACAACACTGATTGCTCTGTTCTGATTGGTCACCGCACACAGCCATTTCTTTAAATGCCTAAGGAAATCCCAACATTTCATAGACACACGTGTCGTGTGTGTTAGAGCATTGTCTTTTCGAAAGACTACCACAAAGAATAACACATGGGATGCAGGATGTTTCTGCCTCACTACTGTGCCATCAAGTTCCTCTGGATCATGCCTTACGGCTTCTAACACTATTTAATGCAAGCGACTCTCCACAACATTAGCTGCACGTGCACATAATAGCCTGTAGTAATGCGGAACCTAGGTTCGTCGCTGAACATGAAGCGATGCCGCTCGTCATCGCTCCGTACCTACCGCTTACAGCACCACTCCAGACGTCTGGGTCCCTAACGGCAGCCATGGCGTGAGTTGGTAAATCTGTAGTCTGGCTGATGTCAACCGCCTAGCCATGGTGCAAGATGACACACGGTGTAGCAGTGTGTCCAGTAAATGTGTCCGGATGGCAGGCACAAGTGTCGTGATGTGTAATGCTTGGCACACGAAATGGCAATCCTCCTGTGTTGTCCAGAGCCTTCACAACGTGTGGGAGCCTATACGTACCCATTGGTTACAACATGGAGTCACTATGATATTGGAACACCCACATGCCTAGCAGTTACACTTTACGTGATAATAGCATTTTTAAATACATCTTTTAACATTTTGAAAAGATATTTTTAGCATTTTGTAGCATATTTAATGACAAACAGTAACAAATTATAGCAATTGTTTCACTCATTTTCAGTTGGCTGATATATTTCCCCTAAGAAATTTTCAGTTGGCTGATATATTTCCCCTAAGAAATTTTCAGTCAAAATATTTGCTTAGTGTAATAAATTTTAATGGATTACACAGGATGTGTATTTCATTAGTGTAGAAGGCTTTTGAAAAACTAAGTCTGAATTAACTGGTAGGGCTTCATTATCAAAAAAAACACACATATGAGAATGAAGGAAATGTGGCCTCCTTTTCTTTTACTGCATCTGAAGTGTGAAGTATATTATACAGATGTTACTAACAATTGTAAAATTATCAAGTATGCTGTTTACTGTAAGGAAGTTTTTGCCTTAGGATTTTATATATATATTTCAAGTGTAGAATAAAGTTTAACATTTTTTCCCCTGAATAAAAGCACTATGTAACTTTTATTTTTAATGTCACTACAAATAAAGATATTTGAAATATTTACATTGTGACTGTTTCTGCCGACACACGCAAATAGGTCTCCGTCTCTGTTTCCTCTGGTAGATGTTTGTTTTATAAAGAATAGAGATCCTCCCCCCCCCCNCCCCCTTCCTGTTAGTGTGTCATCAAAGGATATCATTTAGTTTGAGTTTGCACAGAAAAAAACATAAGTACAAAAATATTAATTCCCAATATGGGATTACAAAATCTATTTTAAAATGTATTAAAATCCCATGACTTTTAGTTTCCACGCAAAGACTTTCCAATAGATATTTACATATTGTTTTATACAAAATGATTAGAATATAAAGGTTACATATCTTTTATAAATTCTGTAGAGTAAACACACAAACCCACAACCCCCCCCCCCCCCCCCCTTTT
>NQII01001624.1:287784-335360 GCA_002778355.1 Clitarchus hookeri
ACACCGCGGGACATTTCGGGCGCGAACGGTGGGCCCACGTACCCCGAGCGACAACACCATTCTCAGTCACTGAAGATCATGTGCGTAGCAGCAGACACCACAGCCCGAGGGGGCACTCTTCCAGCATGGAGGGAGCAGCAGCACCATGGGGAAGCCCATTGGCGCCACTCACAACATCTGGCTTCGTGTGGCCCCTACAACACCAGGAGGCCAGAGCAACCCCAGCAGTGATGGCACCAGCCGGAGAGACGGGCACGACACCAGCCCGCTTCCAGTCGCTGCCAACCTTCGCTGGACACATCATGGAGGACCCGCAGGCGTTCCTGAGGGACATCACGGGACGATTAACCAGGTACTGTGTCAGTGAGGTGGAGTGGCCTAACTGCGTTGGAGGACAGCTATCTGGGGAGGCACGTACGTGGTGGCGGGCCATTGATCACTACAACATGCAATGGTCCGATTTTCAAAGTGCCTTCCTGAGACAGTTTAACTCAGCGTATAACTCATTACAGGCTCAGAGCCGTGCAGTGCTGGAACCGCAGGGGGAGTGTGAGACGCTAACAACATTCACAACGCGGAAGGTTAACCTCCTCAAACATTTTCACGCAAACATGCGGGACTCGGACATTTTAGAGGTGGTTGCCTCAACGGTGAGGCCCGAATTTAAGTTAGCCCTAGCCCCACTCATTCATACAGACATAGAACAGTTTATGAGGTCCATGGCCTTACTGGATCAGGCCAAAGTGTACCATAGGGGAAGGGAGGGGCCACAACAACCACAACCCCGGGATCACAGTGCGTGGAGGGGGAGTTCGCAGCCATCAGCTGGACTTCACGAAGGGGAAGTGCACCAGACCAAACAGCGGGACAGGGGGAAGAGACAGACTGCTAACCCCATATCAGCCCGTACAAACACGGCAGTTAGGAGGGAAGGCCCCCCTTCTCCATGCCGGTACTGCCAAGGTCAGCAGTACCACTGGCACAATGAGTGCCCTAACCTAGGAAACCGGCAACTGCAAGTAAATAACGACAGCAAGACACAAGCGGGAAACTAGCTGGCGGGGTAGGCGAGCCGGACGTTCACCACCCCAGGCCAAAACATGAACACCAACTCAAAGCAAGTCAACCCAGAACGGTAGCAAAACCCACTCCACAACAAATCGTGCTACAGCAAATAACCAGGGGCAATCACAGAATGATCAGGATACCGATCACCCTCAATAACATCCAGTGTCTAGCACTAGTGGACACAGCAGCGTCACACAATTTCGTGAGAACGGGGTTCACGAGTGAGGATGCAATAAGGCCGGCAAAGCACACTGTACATCTTGCCACACATCAACATACAGGGCAGACCCTCGGGGAAGTTACCATCACTGTCCGAATTAGGGACGTAGAGACCACCACTACAGCCCTAGTGTCTGCAGACCTGCGGGAAGACGCCATACTGGGCATACCCTGGCTCACCGAACAGAACACCATTGTAGAGCCAGCGGCCCGCAGGATCCATTTTGGACAAAAGGAACGGCGCACAGTTTACGAGTTAGAACCACGGACCACTAGCTGCACACCAGGCGTCCAGCTGGACGAACTGGACCATGAGGTACCGGAAGAGTACCGGGGAATGGTGCACAAGATCCTCCAAGAAAGACGGGACGTTTTTGCGGATGCTGACCCCTTAAGGCGGACCAATATTGCAGAGCACTCCATACCATTAGAGCACGACCGCCCGCTTTTCGCAGGACCACGCAGTTACCAACCCCACCAGTGTACCATCATTAAGGAGCAGATCAGGGAGATGCTAGCCGAAGGTGTCATCGAGCCCACACACACAGCAAGTACAATAGCGCAATCTCATTAGGGCCCAAGAAAGACGGAACGTGGCTGTTCTGTGTGGACTTTTACCCCCTGAATCTAATAACTCAGAGCGCACCCCCACCATACATCAGTGTGAAGGATGCANCTGGTGCAATGAAAACATTTAGAATAAGTATTATCGTTTTTATTATGTATTTGTGTAATTGTAATTATGTTTTGTAGTGTTAATTTAGTTCATATCATTTTTCATCCCATAATCATCTTTTAGTGTATATTATGTTTCACTGTACCACCACANAGACGCACCACACCGACAGGCTTGTGGGCACGAGTGCATTAGTGTTTATTATTTATTCAGTTTATTTCGTCAGTGAATTTGTGAATAATGTCAGTGTGTAATTCATTTATAATTTGTTTTGTCATCAGGAGACAATTTGCCCAGCCACAGCCAGAGACATGTGACATTCTACATTTGGCAATGCTGTGGCTGGTGCAATGAAAACATTTAGAATAAGTATTATCATTTTTATTATGTATTTGTGTAATTGTAATTATGTTTTGTTGTGTTAATTTAGTTCATATCATTTTTCATCCCATAATCATCTTTTAGTGTATATTATGTTTCACTGTACCACCGCATGGCGTCGGCGGCGTCTAGGCGGCGGAAGCCGACGCACATTTCCGGCAGTAATCGCCAGGACTTGGACGAGCACAGACGTTAAGCTCTCCCACGCTGCAGAAGGACTAGCAAAGACATCATCAGTCGAATAGTATCCAGTCGCATCCACAACATCATAAATCATTATCATCATATATTTTATTATTTAACTTGCATAGTGTCGGGGGGAGAGCGACGTGATTATTTATTGGAAATCAAAAGTGCATCTCGAGACTCAGGTTATAAGACCACGTGGTCGCTTGTAGTTCCGGGCCATTCAGGCCTCGTGCCTTCTGTGTAGTTGAGTGTACATAAGAGGGTAATAAATACCTTCACAACCAGCATCAGTGTTTCTTTATTGATAATCAAGTACGGCGTGCGAGGTGGCCGACAACCTCGGCATAGTGTGTCTGACGGAGTGTTCACCAGAGCCCCTAGGCCGTCGACGAACGACCCTATCTCATCAGCTCACCACAGAACTGTGGCGTCGGGCACCCACATTTTACTTAACAACTCTGGGAACACCGCAGATCAAGTTGGCTTTTTCGCCGTAGCCAAGCTTGGTCACGTCAAAGTACACAATTAATCAATGCACCATGTTAAAAAGAAGAAAATAGCCAGTTTATTCCGATTTTACTTATTCATAGAAGTACACAATCAGTGCCTTGCCGCACTGTTGGATCACCCTTTTATAACTTCATCACTAAAATCATTAATCAACTTTGATTAATTTTTGCAGCGTACAGTAAAGGTTACTGGTAAAAGATCAGTTAATTTTGTTACTATGGTAGAAACGCACAATGAGCATGGGCCATAGCGATAATTTTTTGAATGCACCACGCAGTTATATATTATATACACATTAATGTACTGGTTTAAAACAGCTGTAGTGCCTCTTTGTGAACCTGCTCAGTGTAATGATGCTATTGCACAGCTCTTTCTTTGAATTTAAACGACTGCAAATGTTTTCAATTTTTGTCTGCAGTGTCAACAGCTTGCCCTTCCCCGGGGTACACCAAAGGAATAGTAATGGAATTGGCAACCCCTTTCTTCCGCTTTAATGGTACTGCCTATTAACTCCCCTTCTCGAACTTGGTCGGCTATTGTTGCTTTCCTAGGTGGAGCTGCGTTCCTGGGGAAAAGGCGGGAGAAGAGTGAGCTGGAGATAGGGCAGTGAAAGAAGAGAGTGGAGAGAACACAGCCACCTTCCCTCCGCACTCCAGTGGCTCGTTCTCAAGGTCGTACAAGAGAGAGTAGGTGGAGGAAGCCACACTGGTTACCAGACAACACAACCATCACCCCTCATCGCCAACCATGTATGGGGAGGAAACATGGTCACGCTTACCATGCCAGATATCAGGTCAACACTTATCACCCAGACGGCCAAAGGTTACACCTCCTAGCCATGTTGGCACCATAACATTGCTCATTTTATTTGGTGGACGTCTGCATTTTGAACGGATGAATTTTCATTTTAAAAAATGTGATTTCTGAGAGAAGGCAATAAATACAGTAATTAATATTTGTTTCTGCAACCTTCAATAATATAAATTCCAAACCACATGCTCTGATTTGCCCATGTGATTCCATTTCCTCGGTTATTATGCAGTATGTGGTGAGAAAAGGGTGTCATATATGTGTGTGTATATATATACGCATATATGCTCTTCCAAGATGTCATTTTATTGGGAAGAGTTGTATCAACTTGTCGCTACTAGGCCACCAGAGTTATACAGAAGGTGGACAGTAGCTTATATAGTTAAATTATTTTGTGCAGACTAAGGGCACCTGAGGTTGTTGCATTAGGGGTAAACAATACTCGTATTCTCTGTTATTTAACACCCCAGTATTTTATTGGTCTGAAGGTCTCGCACTTGCGAGACTGAGCCCCCCTACCAGTCGAAGGGCTGGTGGGCTGAATACTATGCGTCGGGGAAGGTTGTGAATATAGAAATTTCTCTACTTATCTGTGGCAGCGGCTTTTGGTGAATTTTCTTCGTTGGTAGTGAGTCCTGGTGAGTTGGGTGGCCCAATTTAAGGCCCTCGGACTTCCTCTCATTGGCGTACTGTACTAAGTTGGCTTCTTCCTGCAGCTTTGACTAACTCTCTCGGAAGTCCAGGATTGGTTTCCCGGATTTGTACTTTCTCTGCGACCTCGGCTGGCGTTCCTTGTTGGAGAGCGCGTCTCCTCGTCCTGCTTCCGGCTCGCGTTTCTGACTTCCCCACCGCGGAAACTGCCACTACATTTTCGGAAATGAACTCATAAGTTCTCGGCACTTTTACTGAGTTTGTCTCGGGAATTTACACATGAAGTTTCGGTAGTTCCTGGGTTCTCTCGGTGATGTCACTATTTAGTCACTGTTTGACTGACTGCTTGTCTCGTCGCCATTCGGCGCACGACTACACCTTCTCGGGGAATGGCGCCTCTCGGACTGGGGCAGCCACTAGTTTTCGGGAATGTACTCATATTCTCGGTACTGTTCTCCTCTCGGGGAATGGCGCCTCTTGGACTGGGGCTACCACTCGTATCCGGGAATTTACTCATATTCTCGGCACTGTTCTCGTCACACGACTGATTACTCCCGTTTCGGCTTCTTCCGTTTTGGCTGCATCTATCTCGTCTCGCAGCTGTACCGCCGAACAACTCCCGTCTCGGCTGGCGATAATTGCTCCCGAACAACTGACTGCGAACAACTGATTGTACATTACTGCCTGGGCCGGGTCCGAACTCCGGCCTGGTGATACGACTGCCTCTCGCACTAACTGCTTTGTCCGCCTCGCATCACGGCTGAACAACTCATTGTGAACAACTGTTTACAACTGACGGACCATAACTGACTGCCTGGGCCGGGTCCAAACTCCGGCCCGGAGATACGACTGTCTCTCGCCTAACTGCCTTCTCTGTCTCGCATCGTGGCTGCCGAACAACTCCTCGTCAACCACTGATTACAACTGACCTCCTTTCCTCGGTTACGCCTACTTTGACCCATCTCCCGCTATATTCAAGTTGGCTGTCAGCAGTTTCTCGAGAGAGCGAAAACTGGAAATTCCCTGTGTACCTCGCGCATTTTTTGTGTAGGATTTTGTGTCTCGTCAGCTGCTTGGGCGCTCAAACTAGGGTGGATGGAGGAGTGCAGCAGTCGTCTTCCGGGGATTCCTGGCAGCTGTGTCGGCACTAATCTCGTCGGGGGCACCCCCTGATTCCTTCGTGGAGGGCTTGTATCAGCTAATTCTAGGGACTTACCCTGTTTCTCTCAACTTCGGTTTTTCCCTGTGTATCCTTATATGGCGGGACTGTCCCGAGGATACTTCTCAGGGTGTGAATACAGCGCAATGCCTATCCCCTATACCCATCACACGTCCAACTTAAATAAAGTAATACTTTAATACCTAGTCCTCAACAAGACAGTGAAAATTGACTCTGTGCATGGTAAATATTACATGTAATTCAATGTGTTTTATTCATTTTGGTGACAAGGATATATAAAGTCTCCACTTCTGGGGTATTATTTTACTTGGAAGAAATCTACCTTTTGAATTAAATCAATATTTCATTTAAAAATCATGTTTTTACGACAAATAAATAATCGGAATTAAACTGAATTGACACTTCATA
The DNA here is from genome assembly GCA_002778355.1 of Clitarchus hookeri. Lineage (NCBI taxonomy): Eukaryota > Metazoa > Arthropoda > Insecta > Phasmatodea > Phasmatidae > Clitarchus > Clitarchus hookeri. The sequence goes on from NQII01001624.1 coordinate 293,877, forward strand.
TGGGAATATATTTTTTAATGAATCGACACATCCCTTACCTATTTCACCTGTGCCATGGGTTCTGGGTACACTTCACCCATCCTCCAATTCTCTGTCCCCAGAAATGGATAAGCAGTGGGACAAACAGATGGTGAGCAGAGATACCATCGGTGTGCTTTGTAAAGTCTTACGGTTACTATGTATGACAGTCATGTTTGTATGACCTCAGGTTAAATTTAATAGCCTTAAAGTCCACAAAAATCAGTGAAGAATCCGAATGGATGGAGATCCCCCATTCAAGAGCAATCTCCACCGCAATTAATTCTTGTATTCAACTTCCTTTCTGGCATAACATCCCTCCTTGTCAAGTATCCCCTAAAAGTAACTATGAATCAGGGTATAGTTATATGTGGGAAAGTAGCTAAGATGATGTAAACTCCAATAAAGGCAGTTAAAAGTTGGGTTCGAAGCTGTGCGGAATTTATTGCTTTGCTGGCAGATGAGCTGACCTGCTTTTTGAGTATCATGTGTAATTATTACTAGCTTTGAGATATGAGGGGAACAGGCAGCTAGGCTACTAATCACATTATAAAGGCTAGACAGAATGCACAACTACTCGCAGGGTGGTATGTGCAGATGCGTGGAAAATGTGTTAAGTCTGCCTTTTGTTTGTGTGTGTGTGTGTATCTACGAGTACCGCCCTGTGAGTACTTGTGCATTCTGTCTGCCTTTTATAATGTAATTATTACTAGCTTTGGGCATCAATGTACCTAGGCGAAACCTAATGCCATTGGGCTAGGCCACTGATGTGAAGCAGAACACATCATATACTGGGACGGTACATTGAGGACGCCACATTGAGCACAACCACCACTGATGATTTGGGAGTTAAGATTCTTCCCACCAGGCGATGTTGTGGGCTCCTGGTGGCCAACAGGTGTTCTGGAAGACTACCTTGTGGTGCAATAAGGTGCTATTTCTCAGTGGGATATCTTACAAGTTGAAGGGCTGGAGTACGACTTTGCAGTCTGGTAGCGACTTCATGCAATCATGAGCAGTGACAAGGCAGCCAAGGTGGGCAAGATACAAATAACAACATTACGTGCTAAATAAACAAAATACATCTAGTCCATTCATGGTTACTTACAACTTTTCTGAAACCCTGCTAAAGTTCTACTTCCAGGATATTCCTCCGACTTATGTAAACAAAGATTAGTCTAGTCTAGTCTAGAAAATTACACCAAAGGGACAACTCACGTTCATTTCTTACTAGTTGGTACTAACACACCTATTTTCTCCCTGGTTATATTCATATAAATTATTAATGAAATATAATATATTGATAACATAAATGTAAAAGTTAAATTTGACCAAAAGTAAGGTACTTTTTGTTGACACGTATAAAATGTGATACCTGGGATATTTAGGAACAACAACAAAACACATCACACATGGGTGATTTTTCGATGGTTGATTCAAAAAGTTTGAAGAAACAGTGAATAGAATATTAAATAAACATAGTGTAGGAAAACAGGCTAGAAAATTAGGTTATGATAAAATAGTGTTCTCTCTTTACACAAGCATAGGAATACGTACATATGAAATATAGCAACTTGAGTATCAAATAGCCTAAGCAAGTTACGGTCTATAGTCAGGTTGTATCTTTTAGCCCTTGCAGGTATCTATAATGTCATTAACTACAAGTCTTTGTATATTTTTGGCTATTAAAATAGCTGTGCATGATTGTTTACATTATGTCTGGTATCGTTGCATGTGAAGTTAAGATAGTTAGTACAGTAAAATATTTAAAAAAATTTCCCCTAGTCCTAAATTATTCCCTAAAAGTATGGACTAGGTAGTCCATACTTGGGTCCACCTTGAATAGGCAGTAGGCATTCTTCCCCCGCTGCATGGCAGCTGTATTTGAGCAAACACACACAAGAGGGTGTGGAGGTGCTGGTGGAAGTCCAGTTTAGGTCACTTGTGAGAATGGGAGGTATGATTGTGCAGGAAGTATCAACACTGGGATAGGGGTAGTGCCTGGCCCGTGCAGCTATACCATGCTCGTTTCTACCCCCACCGTTGTGGTAAACAGTGAAGATGGCAAGGTGATATCGGTAGCATATGGTGTAGAGATACACATTACATATCATTTTTAATTTTAATCTCTATTGTTTAAATAGTTAAAATGTTGGTCAATTCATAAATTCCACTGGTCAAAATTATTCACTTGTGTTACAGAACTACCAGTGATCATGGCCAGATCTCTCAAAACGTAGTGTGACACAGATTCTTCTTTTTTTTTGCCTATTTAAAGTTAAGTTTTGTATTTGTACATTTGTTCTTTCTGTGTATTCGACATTGTCTTGCAGACCCTGTTAGGGATTCTATCCTGCATTATGACTTGTCTTGTAATTGCACATGGCATTTAAATCTTAAAATAATTGTAAGTTGTTATTTCCAACATTTATTTTTACCCCTAGTAACTTAAGGACTGACCGACATAAATTACTATACAGTGTACACTCTATATACATTTGATGGTACTCGCTTCGTGTGATATACAGAATGACTCATAAGGTTCAAGTTAACCTCTTTGGTAAGGTTATAGTTAACTCTCTTTTTCTTAGACTATTGGTGACTTGGGTGTCGAGGGTTGAAACCTCTGGTAGTGATCCTTCTCTTACCCTGTGTTCTCTGCGTCCTTACGGGTGATGCGTCGTCGGGGGTAAATTTGGCTTATTGTTCTTGGCCTTACCTAAACAGTAGTCTCCTGTCTCTCTTTCTCTCAGTTTTAAAGGTGAAACGACCACTGACTGTCTTGATAGGTAAGGACATTAGACGTTTGACACAGATGCATTAATCGACCCTTGAGTGACGAACGTCGACACTTAGCTGATTGGGGCTCCTGCTAGAGTTGGTCCAGCCTTAGTTTGAGGTTATGTTGGCTGGACGGCCCTTCATGGGCTCTAAGCCGAGCCTCGTCGGCATGACTGTCTAGTTGGCAGCTTCCTTCGGCTCTGGAACTCTCTGTAATTACTGCGGTGCTGGACTGTCGACTCTTAACAGAACAGGCGACATCCTCCTTGAGGTCACGATCATCAACTGACATTTGGCGAGCTCGTTACAGCTTATACATCTGCATCAAGCATCATGTGCCGCCCCCATAAGCACTGAGTGCATCCCCTTCCTTACTTTCCCCTCTCTGTGTCAAAGCCACTGACTGGCAGTGTGGCCGTATATGCTTGCTGCTGGACCATACAGCATGGCAGCTATGCGCCTTGCATAATAGATTTCGACAGGTTGTATCTATGTGTGCTCAGGTGCAGAACACAGACTCGTTGGGGGTGTTGGTTTACGATGGCAGAGGTATGTCAGCGGCACTTTAGAATAAAAGCAAAGGTGGCACACATCAATTCCCTCCCGATCGGTGAGATGCTGATACACCCGTCATTGCATCTGCTTTCAGTTGTGCTTATGTCTTCCTCCTCTTCTATGTGTCTCTGCACACTTGCTTGCATCTAGTGTGGTGATCTTGCTGTGCGACCAGCTAATGCTAATCTCTTGCTTCCATTCGGGTTACATGCAGTCGCTCGCATCTCAAGGTCACGCGCCTCAAACCAGTTACTCAGGTGTGCCGTACTGGCTACTGACGGGGCCGTTACTCCTTGGCTCTGCGTTGAGTTGAGTTCAGTTGAGAGATTTGGGCTGCTGTTAACAACGAGGTCTTGAAAGCCGATGAGGGCAAAATGAGGTGAGAATGGAGCAGCACAAGGATGCAAGGGCGGGGGAAACTTGAGATCCCAGAGAAAACCCACCGTCCAGCTGCATCGTCCGGCACGATTTCCAATTGCGAAAATTCGGAGTGACCTGGCCGGGCATTGAAACTGATTCTCCTTGGTGGGAGGCGAGTAATCTAACCACTAAGTCACCACAAAGTTCCCGGTGGAACCGGCGCTTTCCTCACCAAACCTCCCCTCCTGGTGGCCGATGCCTATTAAAAGGTCATACCAGGAGCGCTTCTTTCTACTGTACGTTAACTCCCACAAACAAAAGCTAGATCGGCTCTTTTGTTTCACAGGGCGCCACCGGGAACTTTGAATTTTGAGTCCGTCATACTGGTCCGAAAAGAATTTAAAAACACAAAAGCTAAATACTTACAACACAATACATTTAAACACTACCGCGCTCGCGCTTCTCCTACACACGAAAAATTAAGTATGACGGCATTCCCTTAGCACATTCTCGGCCCAGTGCAACCAGGCTGTGTCGGACTAAGATTTGGGAAACAGCTGGTAGCCAGGATTGTTTCCCGCCTCCTCGCCCCTGGTCGCAAAGGGCGTTAATCTACACCACACTGCAGACGTCGATTCCATTCACACATTAAATACACTCATTCCACTATCATTCTCGGGCCTTCGGCCTCGTCCATTCCTGGAAAAACTTGCGTAGTTCCTTCCGACTTCCTAAATCGCATTCCGGGTCCGTCGCTGGGGTCGTTGTATCTGGGTGTTTCCTGGAACAAGACATATTGTATCCAGGAAGTGGTCAAGATCGGTGGGTTGTCGCATCCGGTGTTTTGGCAAGGTACCGCCCGAGGAGAAGGACTAGTACCTGACCACTGTATACCCCGTGAAGGGTTTACCGCAGTCAAAGTACAGCCTCCCGTATGTGCGAGCGGCATCCTTATAGATCTTGGACGGGTCAAATTCTTCCCCCCTTCTCCAGAAGCACTCCTTGAGCAAGCTCAGAAGCGCCTCCGTGTTCGTAGGCAGACTCACCTTTGCGACGGTGAGCCTGTCGATGCACTCCATGTGGGGGAAGAGGATCTTCTCTCCCCCGTCCATAGACCTAACCAGTAGGGCTACTGCTGCCATCAGGATCGGTGGTTCTTCCAGTCTCGAGAGTTGGGCTCCTCGTATGACCTCGTCGTAGAGTTCCCACGGTTCTTTCGGGTGGGCTCCCAAGGGCCAGGCTTGTACTGAGGCATCGATAGTGTTCCTATCCGATGGCCAGTCGATGGTAAAAATCCTATCAGTTTGGGAAACCATTTCGTTTCTCCTTACCTTAGCTTGGAGGAGAGAGACTTCTCTGTCTGCTATTTCCTGATTTACCTCTTCCGTGTCTCCCGCCTCGACTACTCTTGGTTTCCTGATAGCATGCTCTGCTCTTCGGGAGACCAGGGAATCCTCAAACGAGTACAAGCGAGCAACATGAGCAAATCCCTCCCTTACATACAAGACTGGATTGCAGGCACAAGGCCATCCATCATTTGGCCCCTCTGGATTTGTCACATCTGGTGTTGACATATCTGTGGTTTCGTCGTCCAGGTCGACCAAGTGCAGGATCGACCCGGTGACTTTTGGCACCTGTGCCTGCCGCACAATAGGCGCCTTCTGATATGGTGTTGGACTAGGTTCTGGTGTGGGACAGTCTGGTTGGGTATTATCCAGAATAACGGTAGGGAAAAGATGTCTAGACATTGTCAGTATCTGAGTCACCACAGTCACCACAGTCACCACAGCCCCACTTCGATCTGTGAGAACAACAATTACACTGAGATCATGGTTAGTACAATGCACGTTTTTCACTAACATATCATCGCAGGCCGTACAAACACTTAAGGATAGAAGTCAAAACTACAAAGTCTTACTGGAGCTTAATTCTGCCCTGGACAGCATGCTACCGGACAAGTTTAACCGCATTTCGAGACCAATATGTTGGTATGCTACACTAGTTTAAACATAGTTTGAAGTCGCTAAGCTGGATAACCATGATTAAGTTAAATAATTTGAATATACTCCATTACTACTTTATGTTGTCAGCAATAGAGTATGTGCAAAATATATTTCACCCCATTGCAAGAATCTTTCAAACAACCCAAAACTGGGTAACCATGTCATCTCGAGTATGCTTACGTAAACACATACTTAAACCCTTTATCACTACTGGGCGTAAGTGATCCGTCCAGATCACTGGAATTATGTGCTTGTTTCTTCTCTCGCCTCTGCATCCTGCTAATTCTGAGTCTTTCTTGAATTCAGGTAAACAGGTTTCGGTGGCGGACGGCTGGTAAGTGGCTAGCTCCCTGGCAGCAGTTATATGTAACGACTGACGTGCGCTCGGTACGCCCCTTGTCGAAGGGAGACGGTTGGGTGTGCGGTGTCCCTCGAGCTGTGAAAGTGCCGGGCGCCAGCTCAGTGTTGAGCAATGAGAACAGGTCGTGGTTACTCACCCTAGGGGACTCGAGGTAACACACCATCAGATAATAGGAAAATGCGAGCTGTATGGCCGCTGCGCACACCCGGATTAATGAACGCACTATTGGTTATATGAAAGATGATTATTTTATTAAACACTTAACCGAACAGACACGTGGTGACCGCGTGGTCGTACAATGTAACACACTAATGGATTACGATCAATTAAGGTGCGTGACGCTGCTCTCCCCTCAATGCGATGTAACATAAAATACAAGTTATTTCGTGGATGATGTGATGATACGATTACTGAGTGAGGTTGCAGCCTCAGGGGCTGGCACCGAGGTTCTTGTGAAACGAGAGACTTACCTTGAAGTGATGAAGCGTACTGGCTGAGAACTGCGCCGGCTCCCGCTACCTGAGCGCGGCCGACGCCAAGCGGTGGAAAGATGAAACATAAATGCGACTTAAAAATGATAATGAGATGTAAGAAAATGATATACCTTAGATTAACATAATCAAACACAATTACCCTATACAACTTACATAATAAAACACCATTACCCTTGCACAAATACCCAATCAATCAGGGTCATATTAATATTAAATATTTGCATCGCAGCAGCCACTGTATTGCCAACTTAGTAATGTCACATGTCCCTGGCTGGCTGCGTATGTGATGACTGTCTTTAAACACGATAAATATGATATAAATAATGAATAGATACACTGAAACAATAAATAATAATGATTAAATTATTAAGCTGTGGATAATTAATGACACTGGTGCAATTTACACACATGGAACAAATACACTTGATAATTATGACACTGAATAACTATACTGATACACTCCGATCAATTATGTCGCACTGATGTAATTATATTGGTGATCTCTGATTAATTACATAGCACCGAATAAACGATATTGACGAACGCTGATTGATTACATTTCACTGAATACACTATCACTCTTGCCCACATGCCTGCTGGTGTGGTGCATCTGGAGTGGAGGACACTACTGTGGCAGTCACAGTGGGCACAAAGGTACCAGTGAACGCCTGGTTCACGTCACGACATGGGTTTCTTTTTACCATTAAGGGTGGTGCACGGGTCGTTCAGAGGGAAAAACACTCCTATCTTTACTGGACTGGAAACTCTGTTCCTGAGTTCAAAACTTGTTTCATGCAATTTTGGCGGATGGCCTATGGTTTCCTAAAATTCACAAGTAATAAAGGCGCAAGCATTGTGCAAAGCTAGATAAGGTCTCTTTCCTGGGTTGCATTGAACACTCGGACTCTTCACTACAAATGTACCGGCATTGGGCCGTCGAGGCACTGGGATGTCCGGCCCTTTATACCAGTAATGGAGATGCTCGTCGCATTGGCAGTTGATGTCAGACTGGTGCTCCTCGCCACAGTTCTCTCAGCTGGTGACATGAAGCAAATAGAGTTGCCTCGTGCCACACAGTCTGTTACTAGGTCAGCTGGCTCGGCCACTGCAACTGGTGTGGTCTACACCAGAGATATTCTATGTATAGGCCAGGCCGAGCTTGGTCTTGGTTCCCATGAACTTTCGGGTTGTCGGTAAGAGGGGCCTTACAGGGGCCCCTGGCACCATTACCGTCTGACAGGGTCACTCGGGCGTCCTTGGGACTCAAACTGAGGTAGGGCTCTGTTAGAGAAAGGGCAGTGGTGGCTGTGCGGCTTTATCCATTTCGCCCTCTATCTCCATGTTATTGTCCACCATCCAATGGGCAAGTGGCACACTGCGGGTATTCTCTCGGTCGTCCTTCGGTGACAGTGCTGGGATCCCAGAGGTGCTAGTGGAGTTGTTCCTAACCGGTGGTCCACAATGACTAAAGAAGTGGTCCGCGGAACATTTATTTATTTTACTGGGATTCAACAACTACAGTAGAGGCATCTTATTAGGCCTCTTTTGACGTTTCTCAAATTTGGTGACAATATAACTTTGTATGGTGGGCAACATAATTCCATTTAAGTTTTTAAAGTTATTACTGACCACTAGCACGTCATTAAAAATAATAACAATAGAAACTTGTGTTTTTATGTCAAATGTAAACTGTTACGAAGATTAGTATAGTTGCTAAACATCATTATCAGTTTATATTTCAAGAAATTTGAACCTCATTACTAGGTTACGAGTTAAGCGGCACCCAACGCCCTAGTGGCGCCACGCTAGGACATCGGGTCGGGTGATAGCATGGGCATGAGGCCTAGAGGGGTGGGGGCGAGCGATCGACATTATCCTGCAGCGAGCGTCAGTCGGCTCAGTCGCACAGTTCCAGTGGTATTTACCGAACGTGTGTCTTAACTCCTTTAAGCGTGGACGTGAAATCTAAATTGGCACTCTCGTTCTTGAACTTTGTCTGTAAGTACCTAGTACTTTAATATAGTGACTAAATATCCTATTCATATGAACTTATAGCTAAGGATAAAAATGAATTTCAAATGTAACGAACAAGAATATATATGTTGTATTTTTTTAATACTTTTTATATTCGGTGGCATTTTTGTTTTATTTTCAGAATATGTCGCCTAAGATAAAAATAAGACAACAGTTATATTAAATATGTATTCACCTCCATTGAAAGTAGCGGGGAAACGAAATCCCAGTGTGTTATATGCGCCACTGTTCTCGGAAATTATGCTTTGAAGCCATCAAAATTAAAACGCCACTTACAAACAGTCTATCCTAATTTCTGTGACCGATCACCAGAATTCTTCAAAGGAAAATTAGAGAATCAAAGGAAGATGAAACTTAGGCCTAGTGATACAAGATTTACGTCATCGGAAAAAACATTAGCTGCGTCATTTGAGATATCAAAATTGATAGCACAATAAAAAAAAGACACACACGATAGGATAAATGCTTGTGAAACCTTGTTTGATCAAAGCTGTCGAAGAAGTTTTAGGGATGGATGTTAAAAAGAAAATACAAGAAATACCATTATCGAACAACACAGTAGAAGCTCTAATTGAAATAATGTCAAACGACATCGAGGAGCGACTTGTTTCAAAAATTAAAAAATTGCCATATTTTGCTTTGCAGTGCGATTGAATCGACAGATGTTTCTAATTGTTGTCAGTTGCTCGTGTTTGCCCGCTTTTTAGACGACGACAAGTCAATCAAAGAAGAATTATTGATTTCGTGGGAGCTGGAAACAACGCCAAAATACCAAAAGGTATCGATGTCATGAACATAATTAGCGAATATTTTTAGAAGCGTAACATTATGTGGGAAAAGTTTGCCGGTTTCTGCACAGATGGAGCTCCAGCCAAGTAAGTATCATGCTCCGGTCTCGCGACTTTAATAAAGCAGAAGAATCCCTCTGCATTAACAACGCATTGTATCGTACATTGCCAAGCGTTAGTTTCTAAGACTCTTCCGGAATGCCTTGCTAACACAATGCAATTGGCCATAAAAGTGGCCAATGTCATCAAAAGCAGTGCCTTAAATACGCGCCTTTTTAAAAAACTGTGTACTGAAATGGACTCCGATCATGAGACGCTTCTTTTTCACATCGAAGTTCGTTGGCTTTCGAAAGGAAACATGCCAGGAATTTTATACGAACTAGGGGAGGAAGTTGAGCAGTTTCTAGCGGAGAAGAAAATGAAAGATTTACAAGAGAAGTTTACTGATCAGATATTTCAGCTGCACTTGGCTTATCTTGTGGATATTTTCACACATTTAAATAAGCTAAACTTGCAGTTGCAAGGATCTGGAAATAGAAATTTAGAAGGCGAAGCAAACTTAATTTTTTTTTTTAATTAAACTTCGCGCCTTTATTTGCAAACTTCAACTATAGATGGGTAAAGTTGTCGAAAACAATTGTTCTGCCTTTGCTACATTGAAAGCGCTCGCTGATAACGAAAAATATGTTATGCTCAGAGCGACTATACAAGAGAACATCAGAAGTCATCTACAAATGCTGGTCGATGAATTCAATCGTTACTTCCCGGAATAGAACCAAACCGAATCTAAAGGTATCCAAAAGCTGATTCGTAACCCTTTTGGTATCAATGTTGGAGAGGTTGATGACGAAGTCCAGGAAGAGACCATTGAATTGCAAAATAATAGAAACTGCAAGTACGTGTTTGAAACTGCCATTGCCCTTGAGGAGTTTTGGTGTGGAAAAAAAAGCAATTTCATACAGTAAAATTCAGGAAATCGCCTTGTGCTATCTTATGTTCTTCTCCACGACGTATTTGTGTGAACAAGGATTTTCTGCTTTGCTTGTAATTAAAAACAAGTCCAGGAATCGTTTGAATGCAAGTGATTATATGTGTGTAGCTTTGAGCAATAATATTAGCCCGAGGATTGCACACCTTGTAAAGGAAATGCAAGCTCAAAAATCACACTGATAATTGGCCAAATTTAATTTTCTATAAGAAATGTTTTTTTTGTATTATAATACATTAGAGCACCCCTCAACCGGAATCGTCGGGGGGAGGTGTATTCCGGTTGTGGGAAAATTCCGGTTATGGGAAATGAGGGTGGGATGGTGAGAAAAATAGCACATTTTTAGTCTGAACTCTTGTATTAAAAAAATATATATATGGGCACAATTTTAACTTGAGAAATCGATTAGTGTAAATTATTATTTTATCCGTAAAGTTACAAAAGCATTAAAAAAAACACTACTTACTGTTTATGAAATGTGAGTCATAAAACTCCCGGCGCTGCATTGTTACCGTTTGTGTTGACGTGCAACGGTATAACTTTACGACATATAGTAAATTCTGTGAACAGTCTTTCCGTTACTGCATGGCTCGTCGGCACAATATACATTTACATTAGCGGGGATGTCGTATTATAGATTCGTATTTCCCAGTGAATAGGCCATACATTTTTACGAAAAAATTGACAAAAAGTGGGGTGTGGCTTATTTACGAGATATTGGCATAAGAAAATTCTTCCCTCTAAACCATGTTCAGAAATTTGTCAACAAACAGTACGAGCTAATATTGTAACTTAGTTTCTAAGGAAGACAAAAAAATAACAACAAATAAATAGCTCATCACTCGTGTTTAAAAGCGTACGGGTCGCACCATACTTTAGCCTGCCTGTCCTCAACAGTTCTGCTGTGTATCACCTCCAGCCGCCTTTGAGCTGACTTGCTTCCTTTCTCTTTTTTTCTTTCTCCCTCTCGCTTGACGTCCTTCCTTTCCACCTACACCTACCCTGTAAAAATCTCAGCTGCTCAGTGCCAGGCAGGCTTGCTCGCTTCATTTATTTTCTTTCTCCCTCCACACACTATTTTGTTTGTCATGCTGTCTCTCTCTGGTCGAATGAGAGAGACAGTAGTAGCTGTGTGCGTGTGATGCCGCATGCACACATGCACCATACCATTGCCTGCCTGGCGACAGCCGGCCGATCTGGCAGGCTACGCATGGCGCACGTGGTTCGCAATTCAAACCCCATGTTAAGGCATTTTGACATAAATATAAAAGTTTTATTTACGTGGAATATTGCGCTGTTCCCACTTTTCAGAAAGCGAAGGCCAGGCGGCGCAGTAACTATAACACTCAACGGCAAATTAATTAGTTTGACGTCATAGTTTGCTGTTGCCACACTAGCATGATTAGGTCCAGCAATATTTACAGGAATAAAAAAATTCAGTGTGGCCTATACTTGAAATATTAATTGACCGTAATTTTTCATCAAAAACTTCTGGTGCGGCCTATACACGCGAAAATACGGTACATTTGAACTAACACATTAGATCACTAAATTCTTAAAGTCACACTACTAAAACCAATGGCATGTGTCACACATTGTCATTAGTCACTGTCACTTGTGTCGTGCACCGTAGCTGTAGCTGTGCCACTTGGGCCGGCTGTCTCTTCATCGTGCAGCTTGTTTACCAGCTAGCTGGCATGTTCAGTCCGATGTGAGCAACGAAAAACCTCTCGCGAGCGCGGGAAAGTTATGGTACAACTCTGTGACGTTTTAAGTTTTTGGATAATTAGTTCCGATCGAGGGAATTCCGGTAAGGGGTGCTCTACTGTAGTACTTTCAGTGCATGTTACTATTAAGTTAAACGGATAAGTTAAAATATTTGATAAAAGTTTATTTTAAGGTAAATAGAGTTAATTATGCTTGATCCTTGTGGTCCCCGCAAAGAATCAAAAAATCATAGTAGTCCCTGGTCACATAAAGGTTGGGAACCACTGTGCCAGTGGAATACATTGGAGTTACCACAGTCGTATCTGGCGATCATCGAGGTGTATAAGGGTAGAAACTTAACGGAATATAACCACGAACCTGCTGCAAGTAGAAGCTCCGAAGGATCTAGTAGTGTAGGTGTGACCCCAATTTAAAATGAAACGAGACAGAAGTACCTTTAGGCATACAGAATAATAATTATTATTATTTCATACCCCAATAAAGAAAAATGTGTTAAAGACCAAGGTGGTTGATAAAGAAAGTATAATTTGCATTTTTGTGACCAAAATGTGTTTTAATAAGAGTGAAAACAATAAATAGTGTAAATGCATAACAGTAACAAAGGCTGTGTGTGTGCGCGCACACATGTTTGTAATATCATTGGTATATGAAGAACAAATTGGTACAGAATAAAAATTTTCTTTAAATAAAATGAATTGTCGTTAATTTTGGTGGAATCCAACAACTAAAAAAATAATTATAATTGCAAAATATGTTGAGCCACACAAGAAATTTAGAGGTTACGTTATTTTTTTTTCTAAAATTAATTCTCTCCAAAATAAAAAATAAAATTTTGCTGTACAGTTGAAAGTTCGTGCACATTCCGAAAATGATCGAAAAATAGTTACTGGACTTTCCTGAGACATGGCCCATCTTTGGAAACTCTCTTGGCAATGCCAGCATACATGTAACTTTAACATTAAAAAGCCATCAATTTTCAGGACAATGTAATATTAGCCGGGGTAATCAGCCCCCCCCCCCCCNAACATTACCTTTATACCTTATAAATGAAGGATGCCTCCTTAAGGCTTCGACGAATCCCTGGATAGGGACAGGGCCCGGTATACAACACAAAAATGAGAACTCATACATTTTGGTTAGCTCAAGTAAATTGTACTACCGAATAGTGTACACAGTTACATGTATACAGTGCAAATTAAAGTGGACTTGACTCACAAGGCCTAAGAGCGGCTGTTACTGTACAAAAAGGCCAAGAATGACGTGAAAACTTACAGTAGTAATTAAACCTCCGGGGTCGGTAAAGTGAGCTGACGGAAGGGTGCTGCGAACGCAAGGAAGATTGTTGGTATACTAAATAAAATTTCCAGTAAATTACGTTAAACTATTGCAGTTAAGTGTTCAGAAAAAAGTATGAAAGTCTCCCACGACGCGAAGCAGGTTTAACACCTGAGACCTGTGGAATCAGACTGCCAGAGATGGTGCGAGCGAGCAGCATCCTTTCCGAGAACTCGCTCCACTCCACGAGGTAATTTAATTAACTGACCTCATTAACATAGAACTTGACACATATACACATAAAACACTGAAACGTTATGGGTGAGTTTTTTAAATCCTGTAGAGAGTTAAGAGATCAAATTAAGCAATAATTTAAATCCAAATCTTGATTATGTGGTGCCTTGCATAGCACATGGGAAATTTAGGTATGTTACGTTTTGGGGCACTTTATGACCAAAACAGTTAGGTTAAAAGGAAAACTAATTATTTCCCACATTACTAATTGTTTTGATTAAACACACAATTGCACGCGAAAAATTATATAAAACACTTCAAATACCCTAGTCTTGCTACTCTACACCTTATTAATATGCACTTGGCATGCATTTATTCTACGATTACTTCGCATTCACCTAAGGGCGAATTTCTCGAACATTTGCCTATGGGCGATAAATTCTACTGTTATTTACTACATATTCTAATTCCTATTGTAATTACACAGATCTCTCTAGGGACACCACAGGAACTCGGTTAGATCACTCGGTATCGGGTCATGACCCGTTCCCAAGTGAATGATGTGGACACGCATCGGGGCGCACGACTTGCATGTTCCACGGGCCGCACTGGTGCAGCGACTGTGGGCCGATTGTGTGATGACAGTGGCTGTGCCAGACCACCCAGGAGTGATACATATCAAACCCAACTTCATCCAGCCAAATGGCGGTAATTGGCGCACTTCCATGCACCGCATGCTTTTTTATCGCGAAAGCCGCCGACAGGGCCTAGTGCGTCAGGCCCACTTAGACTGATAATGACAAGTATCATGATTGTTGTGTTTCAACAAACGAAATAATAGTGTACCATCCCAATAATGACGTGGCCGAGGTGACCCATGGCTGATATATCGTAGAATTGCCCGGCACCATAATTCAGCGGAGAGTTAATGATGTGGGTTGTTCGATCGACGACCCAGGGGGCTCTGAATGCTGCCATCATGAGTTTGAAGATGAAGTTGTCATGCACTTCGTATTACACTACTTACATATGTTGGCCTTGTGGCGAGACTATAGGCCGTCTCGTATGCCTGAAATATATTAGAAAAATTGTGGGTGGTACTACAAGGGTTTGTAGTGCCCTATGTGTCCCGGAAGACAATCAATACTCACTAAATTTTGTAAAGCCCTCTACTCACATTAATACATGTTCAGGAAGTGGACATGTGAATACTAAAATAAACGGATCCTGCACTTACGGCTTGCTAGTGACTTTTGTGTGAAAATGATTTAAGTCAGCGTGGTGTTATAGAGATACACAGTAGCGTTAAACAGTTTGGTGAGAGTGCAGGTGGTACTCTCTTCGGTTCAGAAAATAAATCGAAAGTTTCGGTTTATTATGTTACTATTGTAATTAAGTGAGATCAGCCTAAATTATTGTACCGCAGGGGCTCGTGGAGTGGACGACCTACGCTGCCAGTCTGGCTCGTATGCTGAGGCAAACTGCGTAAATGAAGTCGGCTTCCCCAACAAATTGCATTAACCGATGTCAAACGCCGAGTGTTAAAACCTGACATAAGCACTATGTGGCATTTTTGCCCTGGGTAAAAATTATATAAATTAAAGGAAACACATTGGTGAAACCCCCGTTGATTACGTAATGTTTGTTAAGCTTCATGTTTTGAAGTTGACGGGGAGTGTCACTGCACGAAATGAAATGAAGGAGGCCTTTATATGCAGTTTCCCTCTTTGAAAACACAATTACCCTCTTATAAATAGACGTTAGATACACTTTTACGCTTTATTGTGAACAGTCTCTGTATTCCATTTCCAGTGACGTATTTGCATTTCACTTGCTACAGTGATGCCAGTTGGCCATCTTCTGAAGGATTGGACGTGTCCACTTGGGCAAAGGGGTGTGTGTTGCCATGCTCGATGGCATTTAACACAATAAACCCACCCTGACAGTAGCTCTGAATGAGATGAAGTTGTGTGATATGTTTACAAAAATGGTGTAAACTATTGGCTGCACTCTGAGGCACTTAGCACGTTAGCTTCGGCTTACAGGCCAGTAGACATCACTTGGTGGTGTGTTACATGGTATTTCATGGCGCGAGTTATTACGATGTAGCGACCAATGGCCCGTGCGTCCAACTGCTGTGGTTTTGGGGTAAAGACAGTTTCGGTTCGCCTACTAATTTATTACAAGAGTTGCCTCTTGTAATAAATAAAGTAGTATGGTCTCTTCAGTCATACTACTACTTGTTGGCAAGAAGAAGCAAGTTTCGTTCCTGTCAACCTGCAGTAAGCACTATTGGACTTATTTTGTTGGTGCGGCTCGGTGCAGCTGATGCAGATGATGTGACTATGGCGGTCAGAGTGGACACAAGGAGCTCGTGGATGCATGGTTCATATCACACACACATGTTTACTTTGAGGTCTCTCCGCATAAATATATATAGGGAGCTGGCTCCCTAACTGGCCAACCCATTTTTTTTGTGTTGTGTTTATTTGGGTGTGATTATTAATGTTTTAATTTTATGAGTGTTAATTGGCATTGTGGAGTGGCCATAGAGCTCCGCACATCAATTGCCTTTATAAGCATCATTACACTTCACAAGGGGCACCCGCGGAGGGTGTTGGACTGTCTGCGAACAGTTCACTGCTAGAAACCAAACGGTTAGTACACACAATCATCTACTTCATCACTGACATGGAGTATTGTGGAGGCAGGCTGCTTGGGTGGTCGACCATGGTCCACCATGACAGCAGCCAGCACAGTTATTCTGCAGTGAGTGTTTTGTTTTCGCTGGAACATGCATGCACTAGCATGGGCAGATGTCGCCATCCACCCCCATTCTTGACTTATGTCAATTCCCGCCAATGGAAATAGGTGACAATCCTGTCATGTTTATTTCTGGTCCTCATCTAACCTCGAATATCACAACGATATTTATGCTGATCACACAACAAAGCCAATATTTTCTAACAGAGAAGCTAATTTTTGTGAACAAATATATAAGTTAATATAAGCACACATAGAAAGTGTTAAATATTTTTTATACTACATTACTATACATAACAGTTTTTCGCAAACTACACTGACTGCTCTGGTATGGTTCGTCGCTTCCTCTCCAGTTCTTTTAACGCCCCTAAGGAAATCCGAACAATGCACACGACTTGCTAAGTTCCATTTGTAACCAATACATAATATAACACACTTATATTTCTTCTGCACACGAAATAACGCGTAATATAATACTTAAATTTTATATTTTAATGGTCCTAACACAATTGATAACTTTAACATTTGATTTTACGTTACGTTTGCTTTCCGACGTGTGGTTTCTTATGGAACTTGACACACTGGAACTTTGAAATGTGAAGTCAAGCACTGTTCCCTTTACGATTTCGAAAAGTTGACATATAAAGTCAAAGTCAAGCCTACATTTTTCGAGATTCTAACAGAGGTTATTTTGAATGAGTGAGATTATTTTGTAGGGTGATTTTCATCTCGGTATATTAATCCAAGCTTATCTAAATTAAATAAGTTGCAAATGAATATATTGTGAAGAGAGAATTTCTTGAATTGGTTTTTGAATATAGTAAAGTTTTGAGTTTTTTGTTTGGATATAAGACTTTAATATAAAATTAAATTTTAAGCCAATTTTTAAAAAGGGGTCCACAAAATGCATCGTTGAATAATATTAATTGATTTATATAACAATATACATATTTTTACAATTCTCGAAAGGCAAAAAATGAAAGCCAAATGCTTAAGTTTCTATCGTGTAGTGCCTTGAACACATAAATTATTGTTTACATAATGCGCATTATACCTAATTGAATACTTCAAATTTTTAGTTCATTAGTTTCGATTGTTCTTTCGGCAAAATAACGGTTAAAAAGGAACTGTGTAATTGGTCCGCACACTTTATTCTTTTGTAAGATCATATAAGTAATCACATTAGATTGGTCTGACTGCTGCTCTAGAGCGTTCCACAGAACGCAACACCATACAGTGCACAGCGCATGCGTCAGTTAATGTGTTACGTCACATAACACGTCAGCGTACAAGGTAAAACAAGAAAAGGCTAGGTGGCGTGATAAGAGAGTTTTGAAGATAGTGTTCATTGTGATTCGGGAGTAAAGTGACTAGTGTATATTATAATTAGTGTTTTGCGAGTAATTTTCTGGGCATTAGAAGTTAATTTTTGACATTGAAACTATCTGAAGAATGGCAGCGACCATAGATTCATTTTTTCGCACGTTTAACTCCAAATTGTACGTATACTGGTTCGTGCGTGTTTTTGTTGTAGTGTGAAATGGCTACACTTGGTGGGCGTAATATAAAAGTTGTTTGTTACTAGAATGTGAGCTTTCGACAGCCATTTTTAAGTGTGAAATTAGTTATTATGTGGTGTGTTTAAGTTAATTTCATCATGGTTAGACAAAATGTGATGGTAATTATAAATAATAGGGGCTTTTCCAAAAACAAAATAAATTTTCAGGAAAAATGGTATAAATCGACATTACTAATTACAGATAACACGAATTCACAAGGGGCATCAATATATTCTCAGTGCATAATGCCAAATGCAATAGTGGGGAAGGCTGTGGAGATCAGGAAAATTGTGGGGTAAAAAGCGTAAAATTTATGTAAATTACGTCATGCGAGTTCCTTACCACTTTGACCGAACCTAACTTCACGATATGTGATTACAGGGGTAGAGTGCTGACACAAGATAGTGTGTTAGAAAAGGTTTAATAACTAACCTTGCATCGGTTCATCTAACCCCTGTGATTCACCTATCGTGAAGATATGTTTAATTTGGTTACGTCTTCTGCATTTTACAGGGCTAGCGGCAGCAGTACAAAAGTCCTTCATTTCCCACAGTCATAAGCAAAACTACAGAGTACAATTACAAAATACTATATTAGTTTTGGCATGGAAAGCAAGTGTGTGTTACTCACTGATGTAGGCTGTGATTTAAATTCCTTTGTAATCTATTGCTGAGAAGTTATGGGACACGTTAATGTTTATTCAATTTGTGTACATCCTGCAAACACTCCTGTTACCACACAATTCACATGGAAAGAATTTTAAATGAACATTTGTATTTCCTCACAATACATCAACTTAACAAGTCTCATCTAACTATCGCAAAGAAAATAGCATATTATCAGTGTTAAATCGCATTTCACACTTACGATATATGGTCAAATTCACACAGTACGAAGCACATTGTGTTTCACACACTACCAGCATACAACTGTGACATGAAATAGGTGCAAATTGAACCAGAAAACTAAATTTGTTGCGCTATTTGTTTCCTGTGTCTGTACACGATTGTGTTGCGCATTATTTCCTGTGTGTGCACGATTGTTGAACAAATTTCTCATGGTGATACACACAGACTACAAGACGTAAACAACGGTTGAGTTCGTTTCGTGTATGAAATACTTTAAATTATGTAGTACAATCGTATGGGCAATTTCAAGAAGGTAAGCCATGAAAAATGCATCTTTATTAAATGGTATTCCAAGACTGCTTGATTACCATTGTTTGTAGCCTTATAACCTTAGGGCGTCGGCATAAACATATCCTGCGACTTAACGTTTTGTAAAATAAGCTTTCATTTCCAGAGACGTTCTCATATTAAACACGATTCAGCGCCCCAAAATAAATATATTTGACATTGCCTTCATCTTATTTCATGGCATATTCTGGAAAATACGTGAAGCCTCAAAAAGATTCCTATTAAGTGTGATTAGTAATGACCATATACACTATTTACAGGTATAATTTTCCTGGTTTTCTGAAAAGTCCCTATTCTATATAATTACCGGAATATTAAATAACTGCTACTTTGCAGAAATTGTTAGTCGTGTGAACACAGGATAATGTAATTATGAGCATATGTGTCTTAATATCGAGAGGTTGGTTAAAATGTTGGACCTCCTTGCTTGGTCTGTTGCAGTGTAAGCTAATTTATTTCAGCTTCACTGATAGCATATTTGTCCCGTTGATGGTGGAAAAATATGGTATTTGAAGGTTTCAGTCCTGAAAATAGGACAATGAAAATGGTAAAATTCTACCTCGAAAACAGGGAATTCTAAAATGGAATTATTTTTTTTTGGGCATCCTGAAGTGTGTTTCAACTGAAATTACTTAAAACTATAATCTTGCTATTCTCTTCCACCAGAAAAGTTCATGCCTAAAATCTGATGTAATGCGAGAATATTAAAAATTTGTCACAATATGAATCTCTTGAAAATTAATTAGGAGGGCCTTAAAGTTAATTTGACAGTTCAATGCTATAACTTGCAGGGCTAACAATAGCTAGAATTCCTTTACCCCAGGACCTCTGGTGTGTCCCTTTTGGAAAACTTTAAAATTGCTAAAAAATGTATTGACACTCCAAATTAATAATACTGGTGCTTTCGGGCCTCTCTATTGCATGCCCATGCACATTTACATACTTGAAAATGGCTCTCTCCCGTTCTCTATACAATTGCGTTGGGTTGTATCGAAAGTAAACCAATTACTCTCTGCCCTAACAAACTATAACCGCTTGTCATAAATGATGATTAGTCCTGCCATCAACAGGGATTATAAAATTTCTTGCAATTAAAATGTACACCTCAGAATTACTCATTTCCTGAGGTATATCAATCACTTAATCACAAAAAAAAATATGATTTTACAAACATATATGATAAGAATTCCTCGTATAACTTATGCCACTTTCAATATGTAAACAAAGGTAACCTGGGGTACTGCCACAACACGAGTATAAAATGCTTGTGATCACAACATATTTAGGAAGCAACGAAACACGTCTTGGGTACATGGGATGTTTTTTCCAGAGGTTTGATTCAAAAAGTGTGAAGAAACTGCGAATAGCATTAGGTATATGAATAATGATAGTAGGGAGGGCTCTGAAGATATGGGAAATTCTGGGGTAAAAGTCGTAGAAGACAGGAAAAGTAGCACCATTAGAAATGATGAGAGTATGGAAACTTTCACAAATGGCTCCAGAATGTGAGTTTGATCCCACACTATTACGCACCCTTAACAGATTTTGAAGTCTATATTTAATGTATGGTATTTCCAACTAGTAATTCAAAATTGCAGTGCAGTATTTTAATGAAGTTTTTCAGTATAAAGAAATTCTCTCTGCTATGCATTCTAGTATAATTTTGAAAATAATTTATGTGTAATTTTGACTTCAAATTGTATTAAGGAAATGTTAAATAAAATGCTTGCAGATTTTGTGGTGGACATGCAACTGCCTTCCAGATAATATACAGTTAGGTGTTGTATAATTGTCAAGTTTTCCATGGATTAAAATTGTGTGTGTTCATCTGTTAACTTAACGGCAGAAATGTTTTTTTTGAAACGTTAGTCTGTTAATTATTAAATGGTTAATGCTAGTTCTGTTTTCAGTATAGTCAGACATCTCTTGTACAAATAAAACATTACTCTATGTAGCGTGCACCTCTTCATATTATTGTGTGCCTGCTGTGTGTCCATATTTTCTAGTATTTTTGGCAAAACAGCTCAGCTTTCTGAGAGAGAGAAAAAGGCTGGGGGAAGGTGGTGGGGTCAGTTTGATCTGCCTGTTCTTTTTGAAGGTTGCGAGTAGTATTAAACAATTTATTTATCTTGGAAGTGAAGCTGTAATGAAACAGGGAAGCATGTCAATACCAAAAATCGAAATATACATAAAATTACTAAACATGTTTTAAGAAGAAATGTACAAGTTTGACAAAATTTTGCATCTGTAATTATTAAGAATGGAAGCTTTTCTGATAAATACAACAAAAAAATATCTCAGAAAATCTTTTAAATAGACATTACTATCACACTGAATGTGAATTTACCTAGTGCATCACAATATACGCAGTACATACTACCAAATACGATAGCAAGGAGGGCTATGAAGATCAGGGTAATGGTGGGGTAAAACACATAACAAATTTGGGTTGCTGTGCTAAATGCAGGAATATCTAACTTCGTGTAACTTCACTAGTGTTGAATCACAACAGCGTGTGTGTACTGACGTGCTGTCGTGCATCAGCTCACTTTATTTTTGTTTTTATGGCAAATTCCAAGCTTTGCTGATTCAAGAGTGCTTCATNTTGTTGAATCACAACAGCGTGTGTGTGCTGTCGTGCATCAGCTCACTTTATTTTTGTTTTTATGGCAAATTCCAAGCTTTGCTGATTCAAGAGTGCTTCATGCTCTTTACCTACATAAAACAGCAGGCGTACCTTGAATCACAGTTTTGGAGATTTACTCCCCTACTTGCGCTGGGACTCTGGTTCGGTGCGTAATGTTTGGCTACACCGTAATTATCCAGAGTAGTTGCTTTTCTGTAAAAAAAAACCCCGTAAAGTGGCATATTTCCACTCTACTAATTACGCAGAACACGAATATACTAGGGGCATTAATGTGTGCCTAATTTCATAATATGTGCCCACCTAACCTAACAGAACGTATCACCATGATGAGTGAATCACTATTTTACGTTTTTAAACTAACCTAGGATGTTAGTCTAGTTTAGGATTTTAGGGTTTTAAAGTCACAGTAAAACACACCGGAAGTATATGAATCAACTCACCTAGGTAGGCGGCTGCTAAAATTCACTGTCGTGCACCTTACCTCACTCGACAAAACACCATGATCTACTAAAACATCGAATTAACACCCGCCACATAGACGAATATTACGCACTGAAGCACTCGTTCTTGCACCCTCCAATCTTAAATCACAATGTTTTGCACGGTCGGATTCGGACGTCGCCTGCAAAAATACATCCGCACCGTGTCGCGTCTCAACTTCAACTAGTGGCATCTCAACTTCCACGTAACATTCCGTGACGATGACTTCTACAGACCCCACAGCCAATAAGGTTTCGGCACGATGCACATCTGTTCATGTTACTAATGCATTACTTCACCAAAAATTATGGCGTCCGACGTAAACAAAGCGTCGAACTGCTCGTACTTTTAACTACTTTATTTAATACGTTCTACTTATTTTAACATTATGTCCTCCTGAATATCAACAAGGTAAGCTGTGCAGAACCCATTAATGCCACTTTTGTTGGTCTAGGACGTTTCCTTCAGAAAAGCCGCTACTCTGGATAATTACTGGCTACACTTGAACAGTATGTTCAGTGCGAGGGGGAAATGCTTGATTATAATTTATACAGGATCACAGTAAAATCTACAACCTTTCGTGGCGTTTGTTTTAATTTGGCGAGGTCTTCTACATTTGGCACGGCTAAGCGGCAGCAGTACATAAACCCTTAATGCAGTACAATTAACTACATTTACTTTCCACACAAAATCTAGAGTTTAAATTAAGTTACTCACCCATGTAAGCGCCGAATATAACTCCTTGGTGATTTATTGCTGATATCTTGCGTATAGGATAAGTTAGTCTATTCAATTTGTCGAAGCTTCACAAATGCTAGTATTTTCACACAATAATTTGATGTAACTCATCAAATGGAAATAATCACAACTAAACAAGTTTAATAGCAGTTGCAAATCACAAACCTTCGCACAGTCAAATTTACTAATTTTTCACACTCCCCGCATACAACAGTAATTTGAGATAGGTGAAAATTAAACTGGAAGACTAAAATTGATGCACATTTGTTTTCTGTCTCTGTGCATTGTTCAACTGCTTGTGAACATCTTTTTGCAAGATATACTGTATGTATATATATTTTTTACTTCTAATATGTTGCGTAGTACAATCCTCTTGTGAATATAGATAAGGTAAGCCTTGAAATGTTCAACTGAATTAAATTATATTCCGACATTGCTTGATTACTAGAGTATATTCCTGCTTAACCTAAGCGTGTCAGCACAACTCTGCCCTGTGGATCACGTTTTGTGAATTAAGGTTTGGTTTCCAAAGGTATTCTTGCATATAACATGGTTCAGTGGCACCCAATAGAAACATATTTGACATAAATTTTGTTTTTTACCACAAAAATATCCCGATCTTCATAGTTCAATTCACTGTCACATTTCATAGTATTTACTGCAAATTACATGATCCCCTATGAAATTTGTGTTACGCGTAATACTAATGTCCATATTTATAATTTTCAGGTATTTTGCAGTTTTTCAGAACAGTTATCCTCAATTACTGACCTGCCCGTCAGTCTCTCCACTGCACCAATGCTCGCAGTCACTTTATTCCTGCTGGTCTTTGCACTCCTGACACTGAAGGTTGCACAATCCTCTAAACTCTCAAACTGTGGGCTTGAAGGCCCGTCGCAGCTTAGTCTCGGTGGCCCTATCTGGAAGGTTCTCTACACCCCGAGTCTCACTGAAAGAGGCAAGGCGAAGAACCAGAACATTCTTTTCAAAGTTAAGCACATTAGCAACTCTGTTCAGTGGTTCTCATTTTGCTGTAACATAACCTCAACGTCAGCGTTAACACACTAGTATTACTGTGTGCTGGTACATTTAAACAGCTGCTGGAAATTTTTCTGAGTTTGAGATAACTCTTAACTTAGGTTTCTGCTGCCTTTGCTATAATTATTTTGTGTTGTCTATGGAATTCTGTTATCAGTTGAATGCTCCGTGCAAGAGTGGTGTAACTCTCATTCACTAGATATTACACTCAGAACAGAGGAAAGTTACCTGCTTCACTACGTACCTGCCATTCACCCTGCACCAACCGTCAACATACCATGAAGACCTTATCGGAAGAGAAGATCTTTTTATTCACGTAAAGTGCATCATAATATATTAAGTATGAACTACGATGTTGATAAGGATGGCGATACCTGGTGTCGTAAGGTGGCAAGCGTAGAAGAGTCGGGAGGGCGCAAGTTGCGA
Organism: Clitarchus hookeri; assembly: GCA_002778355.1. Lineage (NCBI taxonomy): Eukaryota > Metazoa > Arthropoda > Insecta > Phasmatodea > Phasmatidae > Clitarchus > Clitarchus hookeri. The sequence continues at coordinate 318,343 of NQII01001624.1, forward strand.
TGGCTTATCGTGGCGGATTGCCTCTGCAAATCACAACGGATCTCTCGCGTTACTACTGCCCTCCGCTTGCTCGTGCGAGACGGGTCAAGGGAAGTGAAGCAAAAGAAACAGCGAGTACATAACAATATTAAGCATTTCCAAGCCTGTACAAAATAACCTATAGGTAACTTTGAAACACTGAACCTGCCTTCAATCTGTGTAGCATTTTTATGTACATCCTACTTTAATCGGTAACATTTGCAGTGACTTGGGAATTTAACATGACAAACTAAATAACCTCTCGTATTTGCTGAACCAGTCAAGTTCTCCATTTTTTTTTAACTGTGGCCAAATGGCACAACCCATAGTACAAGTTATAAAACACAGTATATGGTGCAGGGCCATCAGTTGTAGAAATACCATGCTACAGTGTTTTGATATTTTGTATAATCTACAGAATCCCCTTTATGCTGGACCCTCTTGTGCTGATTTATGAGATGCTTTGCAAAATTGCTGTGAGATTGATTGCATTCCATGAACTGGAATTTCATACTGTTTGTCCACAGGTGTACTCACACACACAATGCATGCATATGTGCACATGCAAAAAAGGGGAGGGGAAAGGAGGAAGAAGATAATCTTGGAAATTATCTAACTGGTGCACTGTAATATATTTGCATTACATACTTTTCGAATCAAACCTTTGATAAATCACCCTTTGTATGATTTGTTTGGATTCTTTCCTTAATATTTGGTGCATCACAAGTGTTAAACTTCAGTTATAAAAGTAGTTAATTTTTTTTATGAAAAACTTTAACTTATAATATATTTATAAATAATATTTAATTTATAGAAAACAGGTGTGCTGGTAATGTGCAGAAAGAAATAGTTCTCTTACAAAATGTTATTAAACTGAGTGTGCACAAATGTGGTATTTTGTCCTCTGGTGTAATTTTCTAGACTTGGTTAAGCTTTGTTTGCATGAGGCGGAGGGATACCATGAAAGAACAACTTCAGCAAGGTTTCAGAAAAATGGGAAGTAACCATGAATGATGCAAGGATTGCTTGGGGGAGGGGGGGGGTTTAAAGTTATACTTCTTTAGGGGCGTTGAGGGTAAAAGTTTAGTGTGCAATGGAAGTTGCGCGCGCACAGTGTAACGAAATTCGACAGTGAACATTGCAATCAAGCAGATAATACATGCTGTTACTTTATGCGCAAAAATTTTATTTTGATCACCCCTAAGAAGTATAACTTCTAACGCGTGTACATAAGTACACGCACCCCTAAATTTTTTCTTTCTTCTAAAATTTATATCCAAACATCAGTAATTTTTGGGGGTATGGAATTTAATATTTGTCTTGTTGGTTTTTCAGAGAAAAGGAAAATATGTGAAAAAGTTGTAAGTGTGAGGGAATGTTTAACGGTGGTGTTGCTAACCACCGTGAGTGTGGCGGTTGCAGGGAGGAGCCAGTGCGGAACCACCTGAAGAATGTGTACGCGTGCCTCACCATGTCGACGGTGGCAGCGAGTGCCGGGGCGTACGTCCACATGTTCACGGAGCTGCTCTCCGCCAGCCTGCTGACGATGCTGGGCTCGGTGGGCCTCCTCATAGCGCTCATGTGCACGCCCGACAACGGCAAGAACAGGGGCCTGCGGGTGGGCTACCTCCTGGGCTTCGCTTTTCTCACAGGTAGCCGCCGTCATTTCTCGAGGTGCAATTTCCGTTTGCCAGCTCAGCAATCAGTTTCACTCACATCCTGTAGCGTTGCAGGTCTTACAGATCTGGGCTAATGGATAGCCATGGAAAATTCATATTATTTGGTAACATTTTATACTCTGTGCATATTGTTATATCGCTTGGTTTAGGATATATAACAGATAGGTTAAGATAAGGAAATTGGGTTAAGTTTAGAATAAAAGAGTTAATACAATAAATACTAATAGAGACTTTACTTTATACTTGTTGAATAAGTGATACATCGAGTTAAATGGTATTATAGACTTGTCCAACGGTAGAGGTAGAGGGATGGACAGAGGAAAGTGGTTAGGAGGAAGATTACATTGATAGAAGGAGCTCACCCTTAGCCTCGTCCCCTGGAGTCGGTTGACGGACACCGCCCTCTGGTGTCGCTGTGGTCTGGTAGGAAGTTCGGCGAAGACAGCCCCTCTCTAGGTCGCAGACAACTATATTACTCTTCTCGCCCTCCCACGTGTGTATCGACGTACTTCACTCTGATTGGTTCCCGTTGAGTGTCGGAGGCGGGTTTGTTCTAATTACCCCAAATGCCATTAGATCAGCAGGCCACGCGTCCTGTGCGCATTTCCATGCCGGTTGCCGCAATCACTCTCCGTGTGGTGTTTGCACTTCTGTGCCCTCTTTGCGTAATCGTTGTTGCAATCCTCGAAGCGCGTCTCTGGCCTCTTTACTACTTCTGCTTAGCTAGCATTGCTCAACGGGGCCAAGCGTAACATCATGTAAATTTTTTTGTTTTTGTCAATAAACCACCTTGGGTTATGTCCTTGGCAAAACTTTGGCCCACTGCACGGCTGAATCATGTGTAGTCCACTCGGAAAGAAAGAAGACTTAACTTTAGCAGTAGCCACTAAACAAATGAAGCAGGCCTAGCATTTAGAGGCATGTGAAGTCTCAGCCTTTTGCAAGATGTAACATTGTCTTGTCACGTTTTTTGAGAAATTGTTGTTGGTGAGGATGTACATCCACGTTGTGGACTTAATCATTGTCATAAACCAGTGACTTGCTAACTTCGTAATGTTTAACAGTTTGAGCATTTTGTATATTTTTCCTAGAATTTTCTGCATTTCTCAATTTCAATGTCCTTTAAAAATGTGTGATTGAAAATGTATGGGCCTAAGTTCAAATTATAAAGACAGATTTAATTTCTGGCATATTCATGCATAAAAATTATGCAGATAGTGGGAGGTTCCCGCCCATTTCCTGAAAGAAAGCTGGCTCGAGCCCAACAGTAAAATTAGCATTACCTGGCCTGATGACACCTCCAGGTGCTGCAGATTGTGCTAGGCGGGCAATGTTTCAGCGTAAACAAAGATTCCTACCACAGGTGATGTCCACACTGCTGCTGGATCCTGAGGCAGTTTACCTGGGCAGAATAGGATATTTATCTGCGCTCCTTCTCCCCATGTCTCCACTTCATTCTGTCGTGGTATGGAGAGGAGCGGCATTGGACGTGCTAGGAGCGTCATTGGACGTGCTAGATCATAGATCCACTCGGCTGTACCCCCTGGCATCCTGCCTCCCCTGGTGACTACGCCATCTCTCCACCTCAGATGTGTGGCAAGGGCCGGTGGATGCACCTTGCTTACCCTCGATCGAGCCCCATATGTTACGTGTGAATCTGCAGTGGTATGTACTGCTACTCCCTGAAAAGTTCACTCTGGTGCTCAACTAAGTAATGGTGCCCAAGATCTGCTCGCCTCGCCGTAGGTAGTACGAGTTATGGTGGATCACAGACGCACTGCCAACAGCAACAGTGCCTGTCATTGTATTGGCTGACCTACTTCATGCAACAAGTTAGGTACCTCTACGGTGACAACTCTCCCACTTACAATGCAAACCTCGGGGTGGGGGTGGGAGAGTCAGTGTAACCATCTCTAAGGCTGTCCTAGCATCTACCTAACAATCCCCTACCAGAGACATCACGTTGTAATGTGGTAGCCCTGCCAGCAAAATGCAGACTATGTGCAATGCAAGCACCAAGGATACCAGATGCCAGGGCTGCAAGCAAGCAAGCAAGCAGCCGGCTGCATGTGCTCAAGTAATACCTGGTACTGTATGTACAATGCAGACCAGTCCAACTGCCTCTGTCTTGCGCAAGGTGTCGGTCTTTTCTTGCCTGATGATGAGCACAGCTGGGCCGTGGGCGACACCTTCCCAGGCAGGCCCTCGAGTAGAGTGCAGTTGGGCAAGGGGAACCAACTGGCTGTCCACTGTGGGCCAAGCACATCACACAATACATTGCGTAGGCTTGCTTATTGAACACTTCCGAAAGCCCTGCAGAATATCCTATTCAGCCCATTTGTGTATCTTACCACACGATACACAATACATTATACGCACAGGCCATTTATGGTAAAGTGGCACCATTGTACACTGGGCGTAGGAAAATTACTGTTTCGGTTGATTTCGATTGAACTGATTAATCCATCTGTTTAACCGGCCTGAAAATCTGGTGGATATGCACCATGACATCAATCAATGAATTTTCAAATGCTTCTCTTAAAAATAATAGTACACGCATCCTTTTTCTGTAATTTTTAGGCATCCCAAAATAAAGGCTTTTAGATTGTTTAGTTTTAAAAATGGTGTGTTATAGCATTTATTTACATCTGGAAGTATTTTAAAATATTGCTGAAAAATCAACCTAATGTTCTAAAAAAAACCAACCTGATGATGATCAAAAAATACAATTGGTGTACACTGGTGTTTCAACCACTGGTGGACCCCTCAATGAATTTACGAATATGCATCTTTACTTTGCAGTCAGTATATTTTGCTGATAGGAATATTATAGTGTACTACATATATTTACATAATACAAGAGTGATAGTGTAGATTTTTTTTTTCTGATTGTGCTATCGGAAATAGTTGTTTGTCAGTGTGTATTTTTCTGTCAAAGTTTTGAGCTTCGACTGAATTTTATCCTGTCTTTGAAGCATGAAGCTTGCAAGTAGATATAAAGTTAAGTTTTACTGTTTAGCTTATCAGGAAGCACATTATTTCCTACAAGTAATGGAAATTTTCTGTATAAACATTTGTAAGTATTATGTAAGCAAATGTTTCACAAATGAAATGCTTTCATAGTGGCTGAACTTCAGGAAAATAGTCGAATGTAATTACACTTGAGAATCTGTATAACAGTAATGCCTGTGTGGCGTAGGAAAAATGTTCAGCAGCGAGGACGCAGTCTTGCGTCAACAGTTTCATTAAGTTTTTTTTCTCATCCAAAATTAGCAATGTTCATTGTTTGTGGTAGCCTACTGGTTGCATGTACGTAATTAAGAGTACACTTTATTATTTATTTATGTAACTAAGAGTGCACCTTAACTTGGCAGGATTGCAAAACTGTAACTCCATTGCAATAAATCTTTAACTAGAGTTTCCGTCCAGGTGTGCTTGATATCATTGGCTTGCATGTAGGCACAGTAAAATGTTGCCATATTAAGTTTTCAGCTTTGTGGCCAGAAAGTAATTTGGAATGCAAAAAAGTGAAATTTTAAAACATAATTTCCTGGGAAACTTTATAATGTGCGGTCCTTAGTGGTTTTCGTAAAGGATCTGTTTTAATAGTTTTGTGTGTTTTACACATGTGCACGTAGTGTTTGTGATGAAGCAGGCCGCATATTCCATCTGTAGATGGGGAGTTGAACGTCTGGCAAGGTGTGCGTAATCTGAACAAAGGATGCAGTGTTTCGTTTATTCATACATCAAGATAAATTAAATAATCATTGGAGAAATAAATATTTTACATTTGTTACTACTTAATGTTCATGAAAAGAATTGAAACCAAAGTACTGAACTTTTCTGTGAACTGCTTACACAATAAATACATGAGGTATTCAAACTAAGGTTGTACTAAAGTTAAACATTTTTTTTTTTATCTAACCTACATTAAAAGTAAGTGTTATATATTAGTCCGCGGTAGGAACGAGATTATTGCGTCTCAGGGCTAACCCCTTACGCTTACAAGGGAAGGAGAAACATGCAAGGAGACGTGCATCGCGGCAAAGAGGGATTGGGTTTTCCATGGCCGAGTTTGGCCATGAAAAACCTCCCTAATGTACTTATAGTTAACTAACTACATCTAGAAGAGAAAGGGAAAAACCGGCACAGACACCGTAAAAACCCTTTCGACAGGAAAGAATTAAAAATTATTACATGCATTATGAGAAAATGCTACAGGAGAAAGATAGGTGGGTACCATGCTCTTTATTATTGGGAGAGGAGAAACTAGTGAACATTTTTATAGCTTGCTTTTATAGTAGTATATTCTTACACCCAATATAAACAGCGAAAAAGCCATCCAGGCATAACACAAAATGCTTGACAAACTCTTCATGAAACTTTGGAGCAGTTTCGTGGCATTATTTGTCGACAAGCGACTTGCAGAGATGTGACTCATGTTAAACAAGCCGTGGACTGAGTCATGTAAACAATGTTCAAGAACTGGAACTCGAGATTGCAACACAGTACCATCTCTGGGTGTAACGTTGAAAGAGTTGGCTAGGACAACTAAAATAGCTTACACATTAAAATATACATGGCTTTCTGAGAAGCGAAGGGATTTTTTCAATGGTTTATTTTAAAAATATGTACCTGGGTAAGAAGAAATTATCTTTCGGTTTCATTCATTGTATAAGCTGCATAAGTGTAATTAGAATTTTCTGCTTGAAAATTTAATTTGCACAAGAACCTTTTACTTAGTTTATTTTGCCATTTTTTTTTTTCTAATGAACTTTGGAAATGGAGAAAGTTAAATGGATTATTGAATGTTATAACTCAATGCAACACACTTCAAAATCATTATCAGCATGATGCTAGTTTATATTTATATTCTACGTTATGTAAGATAACAGATTGTAAAGTTTGTAGCAGTATTCAGTAAGTTTGATCTCTAAGAAATATTTGACGAACTTTTTACTTGTCCTGTGAAATTATTATTCAAGATTTGTAATCATGTGCATATTTTATTGTACCCCCTTTTTTCTCGAAATTGAAAATAATTTAGAAAGAGGAATTTGTTTTTGAAAGCATTGACAATCTTATGTTGTTAAATTCATGACCCATGTGTCATGTCTTCATGCATGAAGGGTTTACAGCAGCCATGTTCTATTAGACTATCATACCCAAGTAACAAGGAGGCAAAATTGGTTGTGATTCATGTCCAACCTAGGGCTTAACAGTATTAAAGTGCATCAAATCAGCTAGTACTTTTTCGGAGTGCACTGTAATGAGGGGGTCCTGCCTTCAGCCTTTTGTGTTTGTGCTACGTAGAACCCATACTTCAACTTTCAGATCGTGCAATGTGAAATAAAGGGACAGGGCAGCATTGAGGTTAATAGGAGAGTGAGTGAAGGGATTTGAGCAGCTCCAAAAATCGAGGTCTTGAGAGCTGATGAGTGAGATTGATGTGGGAATGGAGCAGCACTGGATTGAAGGGGCAGGGAAAACTGGAGATCCCCGAGAAAACCCACCGACCAGCTGCATCGTCCGGCACGATTCCCGCATGCGAAAATCTAGGGGGTGACCTGGCCGGGGATTGAACCCGGTTTGCCTTGGTGGGAGGGTTAATAGGAGAGGAAGCAAGTTTGGGTGACATGGTGGAATGCACAGATGTAGGTCTTTTAAGGCTGCTAATGGCTCTACCTTATACCAGCATCCTTCTTCCTTACAGACTGTCTGCTGTTAATTAAGCACTTCTGAAATCCTTACTGAGGATCTACTTGTCTCCTGATTCTGTAAAATTTCACCATGTGGAAAATTGTGCTGCTGTGGACCGTCTCACTTTATTGAAGCGTCGTTCAAGTGAAACCATGCAGCATTTTAAGAAAGAAAAAAATGTTAATAATAAGCAAATTTGTGCTATTTATATGTTAACTCTCTCGATACAATGTCAAAGATTGGACCAGTTTTTCTTAATTGACTGCAAACTTGCCTGGAAACTTGAATGCCAGTGTGTACTTTAGCATGGGCATTTTTTTTTTTTCTTCCCCAAAGGTTGATTTCAGAAGTGTTGACTTTGCTGTGAACAGCCTTTACTCTCCTTAATCCTTTCATTGGGCAACCTATTCTGTTAATGAAATACTAACACTAAGAAAAACTGAAAGTTTGCAGGTATACAATTAAACAACCTGCCTCTTGCATTGCGATCCTGTTGTGGGTTCGTGGTTTCCTTTGCCACATTCTCTTTACGATCCAAGGATTCAACTTGTGCAAGTGGGATTCAAAATAATATTCCCAGTTGTGGCCACCGTTAGCAGTACTGTCAGTAATAATTGAAACTAATTATTACTACAGAAGATGCTACAAAACAATTGATTAAGAAACCAGTTTTGCGAGATGTGGATGAAAAAGTACATTTTCTGCAGCTGTGCACTGTTTGGCAAACTTGACTGAAACCTGAAACTCTGCTATGTGTGAAATACAAGCTGTTTCTCCCTCCCAAGCGGTTAACTTGGCGAACTGAAGACTTTTGCAACTATGCATTGTCAGTAATAGAAACATGATACCACATACAACACACCAGCGGAATTGAGGAAATAGTGTTTGAAACTGGAGAAAATTTGTTGCAATTCTTCTTGGTTTGTCAGTGGTAGGAATACGTGTGTGTTGTGAAAGACTGCCCTGTTCAGTTCGCCATACTTCCTGCAGTGCAACTCGATACGTGCTGCATTGAAGTCGACTACAGTGCTCAGTCGCGAGGTCTTTAGATAAGTTTGTGGAGCAGTACGTGTTCAGGTAAAGCGGTTGTTGTCCGTCTTATCTAGTAGCAATTATCTTTGGCCTTGGCAGCAGCGAATACCTGTGCAACTTGGCTGAGAGATTGTGCTTGGGGTATTAGCTCCTCGCAAGCACATTGTGAGCTAGTACAGTCTGTGCTGAAATTTATTTTTTTCGAAACTTTAAGAACTGTGGTGACAGTTTATTGAGGTGACAGTTTATTGAGACGGAGGGGACCCAAAATTTAATATTTGTAATCTGCTGCCACGAAAAACATGAAACTGGTAAATTAGCAGTGACTCATTGGTATTGCTACAGAGATGATAGGGTACTGAAAGTTTTGTTTAAATTGTTGACGCAGTCAGCTTAAGACTGGTTGTATCTTGGCAATGTTTAGTCGTTGCGTGATAGCGAAACATGACCCTCTGTAATTTCGACACAAACATACATGCCACATTTCTGTATGCAGATCGTTGGTATTAATCACTTTGGGCAGTATGTTAAAAGTTATGATTTTTACGTGAAAAGAAATTTTGCAGTTTGAAATCACATTTAATACAAAGAAAACAGTTTGTTTTATTATTATTTAGAAAGTATAAAGTTTGGTATATATTAAAAAGTTTTGATTGCCTGCACTGTAATTCATTACAATTTCTCAGAATGATCTAAACCCCAAGCATATCAAATTGTTGTACCGCCGTCAGTCATATTCCTTAATACATCGTAATGGTCACTTATTAGCACCAACTTTCCATGTTTTGTACATAGTAACCCCTGGTTGGATCTTTCACACAGTCATGTGTAAAAACAATGTGATCTTTTAGCAAGTAGTGTTTTTTACCTTCTGTCATGGATGAAACTGTTCCATTGTCAATTAAGATTTTAATTAATATTTTGAAAATATTTTTTGCACATTTTGTATTTATAGAAATGTTAAGATTGCTATGTAAATTATACTTAAACATATAAAACAATTTATAGAAACTGGTTGGCAACCCTAGTTCAGTTACAGAGGTGGTGATTATTTGCTACTGTAGAATGCAGTAACTGCCAAGTTGATGACGTAACTCTGCCTGTCAACTGCAGTTCAACATGTACAACTGAATTCAGAAAAATTGCAAAAATTTCAAATTTGGTAAGTTTGTCATTCTGCGGGTGATATCTGCAGAGACTAAAACNGAATTCAGAAAAATTGCAAAAATTTCAAATTTGGTAAGTTTGTCATTCTGCGGGTGATATCTGCAGAGACTAAAAAGGCAACATTTTTCACAAACCTGCTTATCTGTGGTTTATCATATCCACTTATTTGCTAAAAAGTGAGTAGCCGTTATGTATTAGACATTTGGCTATTCACATTTAAAGCAATTATAGTTCTAATCTTTAAGCAAGTGTAATTAGCTACTGTAAAAATTTTTTCTCTTTGCCACAGAAAAAAATTATCTATCTGGTTTTTTTTTTTTCAAGGTTTTTTGAATCCACTGCAAAACCGCTAATTATTAATTGTTATACTGTAGTAAATATGTTAAAGCATGTTCATTCTCACATTATTGCATCCTAAATAATTTGTCATATATTTAGTAGACGGTAGACATATAGTTTGTGATTCCACGTTGACAGTCAGTTGGTAGCACTAAATGTATTCTAGTATGTGCAAATTGATGTTGAATCATCCAGGCAGTTTTAAGTTTGCCAGAATTTTTTGTACCATCTAGGCAGTTTTGCAAGTTCCCGAAATTTTTTTGTACATCTATATGGAGTAAGATTGGGTCAGCACAAAACAAAAAAGTCTTTCTGTATTGTTCTGTTCATGCACTTTGGCTGGCAAAGATAAGGTTATCACGGCCAGAGGGCAATGCACAAGTTACTGAGGATTTTGTAAGAAAGAATTGAATTGGCAGAACTTTAAAAAACAGCTGGTTGGCGTGTAACAGAGGCTCCGCTGACCTTGAGATAAATCAACCCACAATTATATGGGTTCCCTAGTTTAATGTATTGCTGTGCATTTTTTTCCTTTCACAGTTTGCTTGTTATGTACTTAACAACAGGAATATTAGTTGAATTATATTTGTATCTTTAATAAACAGGGTGGTAAGAATTATATATTAACCCAGATCATCTAATAAGTTAGGTTATAGTTGTGTGAATACAAAATAATGTAATTGAGCATATATATGGATTTTAAGATTAAAATATTTTTTTAGGTTNGTTATAGTTGTGTGAATACAAAATAATGTAATTGAGCATATATATGGATTTTAAGATTAAAATATTTTTTTAGGTTAGTAAATTAGTAATAATATATCTTTGCCAAGTGACTCAAGATCTGTACATACGAAATATAGTATTTGTGTGTTTATAATGAGCACTCTTGTGATGCCAATAGCGTGTATCGCGAGAAATATTGATGGGCTGAATAAAATGTTTGCCCTGCTTGCTTGGTCTGTTGCAGTGTAATTTCAGTAAACTTTACTGGTGGTATATTTGTTCTGTCAGTGGTGAAAAAAAAATGTTATTGGAAGGTTTTAGTATTCCTGACAGTATGTTCGGGAAAATAAGATGCTGTCAGGGAATTGGAATTTCAGTGGACACTCTGCGGTAGCATAGTGAAGTGGTACAGGAAATTTGAGGAAGATGGTTGTTAGTGCGATGCAAAATGTTTGGGCTGACCTGGCATGTCAAAAGACAGTAGATTGTGCGGGAGAAGTAATGCAGCGTAGTCCCAGGAAGTCCACCTATCGAGTTGGTGCGGAACTGAACATCCCTCGGCCAACTGTGGAGAAAATCCTTTGTAATCGTTTAAAAAGTGAAGCCGTGCAGATTGCATATTCTACAAGCCATGAACAGTGACACATTCCTCCAACTACAGTTCTACATTGAAATACAGAACCATCTGGAAGAAGACTGCTTCGGAAACTAATTGATCTTCAGTGACAAAGCAGCTTTCCATCTTTCAGGAAGGGTCAATCGATATAACTTGCGCATATGGGGAATGGAGAATTCACACGACTTGAGCATGTCCGGGATTCACCAACAGTTAACGTGTTTTGTGCCATATCCAAAACAACTGTTTGTCCCCTTATTCGTCGCTGGGGGTACGGTCACCGGTGCATCATATCTTGAAATGCAGCAATGAAGGCGTATGTAGCAAATTAAAGCCAATTGCAGGGATTTCATATTCCCAACAAGATGGCACCCCTCCGCATTTCCACCATTTTGTACGAGATTACTTAAATGAGAAGTTGCAGTGTCGTGGATAGGTCATGTATAAGTTAGATTTCATTTGTTTTTAGAGGATATTCAGTAGTCAAATTTTTATTGTTATTCATTTATTCCCTAGAGGGTAGTAGGCATTGAATGTTATAAAACACGTGAATGAAAGAAAAATTATCCTGGTTGGCTCTCGTAAAGCAATTTTATTTGGAGGGGAGTTACGGCGTGGTCAGACGACAGCCAATCAGAGAGCAGGTAACAACAGAAGTAATGCTGAAGTAAAATTGAACGTAACTTTCTTTAACAGAAATCACACAACCACGGCCAACGATGAGCTTGATAGGTTTCAACGTAATGAAAATGTGATAAAATTTGAGGGCGTCGAGTCCTGTGACCTTGGTGGCTACCGGAGTAGCACATGGTCGGTACTGTACCAACAAAAATGGCTGGTATAAAAGGTATAATGAGAAAATTACGTTGAACTTTCCAGTAAAATATGAATTCTGTGTTTGTGTAGTATATATTTGGCCAAGAAACTGGAATGTTTGAGACTAATTGAATTGCGTGAACTAATGGTTCATGTCGGGATTTTATTTGCTCATTTGTTGAATGTTTGGACATTAAGATCACATTTGATAGTGTGACGTTTAACAAAGTGAAAATGAAACTGAGGCTGCTCACTGAGTAGTTACATCGGTTTTCATCGGAGCTTATTTAAAAATACATCTTTCATTGGCTGATGCATATATGCAGCTCAGTTATTATAAAGAATCTCAACTTTTTGGGAAATTGCACAAAAATATCAGAGAGCTGCATTTTTTGGCTTGCAGATTATGTTGAACTATTACATTTATAAATGTGTGTGTGTATATATATATATATATTTATATACTTTTAAAAGGTAAATTGATGAATATATTTTTAGCCAGCAAACCAATAATTTTGTCACTTTTTAATTGTTTACTATCACAAGCTTTTTGAAAGTTTAAGGATAAATTTAATTTTATCACATTTATTTTACCTAGAATTTTTTTTACTTTTTCATAATCCTTCACACTGTAGTTTTACCAGCATTTTTACATCACTTTCCCCTCTGAAATTTGTGCACACGCACCCCTTATCCTGCCTTGATACAAATACTGTATAAGCTATTTTCTTGATTTTGCACAACTGAATTATGTTTAATAGTAAGTTATTTGATTTATGGGGGAAAACCATTTACACAGTCTCGTCTAGAAATCGTTAGTTTTCTTAAACATATTTCATTTCAGGAAAGGCAGTTTATATCCTCTATACAAGTAGGTATTTCTGCTGCTAGATGTCAGCCACGTTGCTCACAAATGCGAATGCACATGAAAGTGTTCTTTCTACACCAGGAAGTTTGTAAAGAACTCTCAAGTTGTCGACATTCGTCTTTGCTATACCAATATGCATACTAATGTGAACATTACACTTGTTGTTAGGCTCTTGTGTTTTTGCCAAGATGGTATAAATGAGTTTAAAAAATTAAAACTTAATTCCAAAATATCAGTTCCATATTAAAAGTTTTTTTATTATTAAAGTATTGGATTATAAAACAAATATTTAACTTAATTTACCATCAGAAATGATTTTTACAAATGCAAAATATGTATTAGTAGCCCATAGGATAAGAATCCAAACTGAAAAAAAATGTATGTTTTAGGGGCTAGTAAGTACAGTGTTTCATACTGCCTTTTTCACAGATAAACTATATAAAACCAATCATTCTCTTAACTGGGGTTTCTATTGAAAAAACTAAATACAATTGTGTTAATGAATAATGTTGGAACCAATTTACTAAATGTTTACCAATGCAAAATCAAAATGTTACAACTGGAAGTGCTTGAATGCCACGGTGGTTGTGCGTGCAGGTCTCGGCTTGGGACCCTTGCTGGACGTGGTGATAGACATCGACCCCAGCATCATCGTGACGGCCCTGGTCGGCACCAGCCTCATCTTCGTGTCGTTCACCGTGTCTGCTCTGCTGGCGAAGCGGGGCCAGTGGCTGTACCTCGGCGGCACCCTCATGACGCTCCTCAGCACCATCTTCTACCTCTCCCTCGCCAACATGTTCTTCGGCTCCTACCTCATTGGCCAGGTGCGTACGCAGCGAGTCGCTGCTAACTTTCGTAGCTAACGGACCATCCTATCGCAGGTCTGTGGATTTTTTCGTTGAAATTGTTATAAGTTATGGTGAGCAGTGCTTCGGCAAACAGTTTGCACCAGATAGAAGACAGTTTTGAGTTACAGGTTTGTACTGTGGAATACTCCAATACTTCCAGTTCTGTAGGTGAAAAACAAGTAAACATATTTAGAACACAAATTTTGAAAGCTCATTAAGATACCTCGTTGTTTACAATTTAAAAAAATATTTTGTCCAGTGCACTATTGATATCTAGACAAAACTCTGTAGTTTATGAAATGTAACCTGTAGAGGAGACTGTTATACCTAGGCTCATAATTTACACTTCTATTTTTAAATTGGCCATTTTTCCTAAATGCATCTAAGTAGATAGTCTAGCCCGTTTGTCCCTCCTTCTGCACACTATAGAATTTCTGAGAAGTTAAAATTATTAAAGAATATGAAAAAATATCAATTTTTCATGTTATTGTTATGTGATAAATGGTACAATATCATAAAGTACCTTGGATCACTAACGTCATGTACCTAGAATAGAGGTTGTGCATTGCAAAAAAAAAATTTATTATAACTTTTTATTAGTTATTTTTACATAATTTATTGAAAAATGCAAGTCCAACCTTAATTTCTTATTAAAGACATGTGTATCTCAAGATTTCGCAAGTTGATATTAATAATCTGAGATTAAACCAAACTAAAAATCAGTTATTTAAGTTATCTTGGAATAATTATTTCATGTTGAAGTTAGAAAAGTCAACGTGGAACCAAAACTTTTCAGTTCTTGCTGAGCCACTGAAATCTACTGGGTTTGGCAGTTTAACCACAATATCTTCTGCTACAACATCAAATACTTCTTCTGACTCTTGTACAAACATACTGCCATTTCCAATTTGTTTGTAGAATTGAATCTGATATTCAAAATCATGTTGATCTTTTGGACATAATTTTTCCTACATATTGCACCGGTGGGCCACTCTTTCTGCTAAATCTGTTGTCAATCTCAGATTCTCTATCAAAATCCAATTTCTTAATTGACCTGCCTTTTTTCTTTTCTATGTTGGCACCAGGAAGTTTAAGCACTTGTTTTGTCATTTTCTTTTTGTTCTCGAATTTGATCTTTTTCTGGGATATCTGGCTATTTTCTACCTTTCAGGTATCCTTCCTCTTTGTACATTTTTTCGGGCTGCAGTTTTAGGGTAACGTTGCATTTGTTCCAGAGTTACAATATGCTTAACATCACTTTGATCAACATTCTCCTTTTCAACCCGGTGAAGATTATGTTGTTGATGTTGATGGCCCGCAACACTTTCCTCAAAACAGCTTGTTTCGTTTGAAGGTTAGCTTTTTATCTTCCCCAATGTGACGTGTAACCTCAACTGAATTTGAAGCTGGACGATTAGTTGCATAGGATGGCAAATAGTCATCATCATTAAACACACCCCTGTCTAGAGGAAAAATATAACTAGTGAAGCCACTAGTTATATTACTTGCGGTGAACGCTCGAGGATAAGCCTGCCCGACAATTTCTGCAACACTATGAATGTCAACTGTCTTCCCATGGTGNTTGCGGTGAACGCTCGAGGATAAGCCTGCCCGACAATTTCTGCAACACTATGAATGTCAACTGTCTTCCCATGGTTGTTGATGAGCCAAGCTTCGACTCCTTGGTTGTAGTATGTCTTGAATGGGACGAGGCAGCAAGATAAAGTGGTTGTAATTGATGTGAAGTGTGCGATGGTAAAGTCAAAATTACAACCCCTGCTTCAGATGCTAACTCAAAGGTTTCAACTGAAAGGTTAGACTCATGGTTGTCAATTATTAACAACAAACTTTCTTCTTTGATAGGTTTTTGTGTGTTTTATAAAATATTCCATAAACTTAAAATACAACTCTTCATTAGACCAACCAGAAGGGTTAGCCCCACCGATTGTCCTTGGAGGTGCTCCCTTCAACTNTTAAAATACAACTCTTCATTAGACCAACCAGAAGGGTTAGCCCCACCGATTGTCCTTGGAGGTGCTCCCTTCAACTTGAACTTGAAATTTACTCTAGGGAATACTATAATTGGGGATGTGTGATCCCCTATAGCATTGATACAGGAGGACAACGTTACCTGCTGCCCGCGTTCAGCTGACGTCACGCTATCAATCTGTTTTGTACCCTTAGGTGCGACAATTTTTGTATGGTTTTGNTTGCGGTGAACGCTCGAGGATAAGCCTGCCCGACAATTTCTGCAACACTATGAATGTCAACTGTCTTCCCATGGTGGTTGATGAGCCAAGCTTCGACTCCTTGGTTGTAGTATGTCTTGAATGGGACGAGGCAGCAAGATCAAGTGTGCGGTGGGAAAGTAAAATTGCAACCCCTGCTTCGGATGCTAACTCAAAGGTTTCAACTGAAAGGTTAGACTCATGGTTTAGCAATTATTAACAACAAACGTTATTCTTTGATAGGTTTTTGTGTGTTTTATAAAATGTTCCATAAACTTNTGCTAACTCAAAGGTTTCAACTGAAAGGTTAGACTCATGGTTGTCAATTATTAACAACAAACTTTCTTCTTTGATAGGTTTTTGTGTGTTTTATAAAATATTCCATAAACTTAAAATACAACTCTTCATTAGACCAACCAGAAGGGTTAGCCCCACCGATTGTCCTTGGAGGTGCTCCCTTCAACATGAACTTGAAATTTACTCTAGGGAATACTATAATTGGGGACGTGTGATTCCTTATAGCATTGATACAGGTGGACAACGTTACCAGCTGCCCGCGTTCAGCTGACGTCACGCTATCAATCTGTTTTGTACCCTTNGCTGCCCGCGTTCAGCTGACGTCACGCTATCAATCTGTTTTGTACCCTTAGGTGCGACAATTTTTGTATGGTTTTGGACTGATGTTATCCCATTCTCATCCTGGTTCCAAACCCTTTCGGGGAGGAATGGGCCAAAGCGCTTGTGGACATGTTCCAAATTATAAAAAACACGCTCACGTTGGTTTTATTAAAACTAGTTACACGAGAGAAGTTAGTTTTTTCAGGTTTTCTGATCGCTAGACCTTCAAAAATAACCTCATCCACTCTTCACCGTCAAGCTTATGTTCATTCCAAGTAGAAGGGTAGATTTTTTTTGTTTGCAACATCTAATTTGAAAGCTAATTTAATTTACAGCCCCCCCCCCTTTTTTTTTTTTTTTTTG
>NQII01001624.1:335382-374801 GCA_002778355.1 Clitarchus hookeri
TTGACATATTTGGCTTTGTATTCAAAGTTTTCTGTACCAGAAGCTTTGAATGCACAAAGAGGCCAGACAGGTGTAGCAAACTTAACATTAAAAACTTTGCAAGCCTCTCTTATTGTAATAAGTTTGTCTTTGGGTACATTTACAGCTTCAGTTATTTTTTTCATTAACTCAGGGTCAATAGAAAGGGGGGGGGGTTCCCCCCTGATTTTCTTCGTGGCATACTAACCTAAAACAAAAAACGACCAAATTGTAAAATCATGTAGCTATGATCACTGATCTGTGGTACACAATGTTTTGATCCAAGATTCATGATGGTGCATGTTTACACACGTAATAACCTGTACGTTCTAAGTTAGGTTCAAGGATGAAATGTAACATATCATATTACTCACCAATAAGCAGTATTTCAGGTAGAGTGAGATTTCACACACTCAACAAAATCATACTCTTGTATAAAAAAATTATTAAAACCTAAATTTGTTACTTTTTGCGCTTGAAAATTTATTTTTCACTTCAAAACGACACTTGATAGCTCTCCTCGCGCTTACTCTGTATTCGCGCTTACTCTGTATTCTAGTGTATAAACTTTGAACTAGTGNCACTTGATAGCTCTCCTCGCGCTTACTCTGTATTCGCGCTTACTCTGTATTCTAGTGTATAAACTTTGAACTAGTGCAGTTTTTGTTGCATAGATAGCAGCACCTGTTGAAAAACCAAAGGGTGATCCAAGGTACACTATGATCAAGGTACAACAGTCTCCCCTACATTAAATGTAACACAACAGAAAGCTTTTTTCATTTTATGAGCTGATTAGAAAAGATTGGTTGACAACTTCGTTTTTAGGTTATGCGTATATGAAATAAAATATTAGTCATTGTCAGGGCAAGTTAGGGAATTTCAGAATACCATTGAACTTGAGACTTTGGTCTGTTACCGTGTTGTAGGATCTTGATGTGCTGCTAAGTGGACTACAAATAATTTAATTTGTGTATGCAGGTCTACATTAGTGGTGTGCATAAAACTAGTGTTACAAACTTTTGAAGATGACTTTACCATGACAACATAAAGCATATTGTGATTCTATAAAACCGTGAGTAAAGTATTTTGAATACAGAAGAACCTTGCTAAAACGGCCCCTCACTGTTTCCAGAACTAGGTTATGACAAGTCAGTTGCTACAAATATTTTGGGAAATTCTGGACTGATTTTGACCCACCATAACACGTATTTGACATAATTTGTAATTTTTTTCTCCAAGTCTGTATTAATAGTCTCTATTGCGAAAATAACTTTTTTTCGTCAGACATCTTCAGACTAGTGATATGCAATGCCCCACACGTGTACCCGGCCTCCCCTTGTTAGAAATGTTCTGATACTGTGCAGCGACCAATCGCAACACACACTTTTGGTGGCTTCTTGTAGCAAAATTGGAGGATTTGTTACTAAAAAATATTTATACACACGTCTCTGGAGTAAACTGGTATCTTGGAAGGGCATACGATGCCTCTTTGTTGCCAAATAATGTGCAAGTACCAAGTACCCTTAACTCGCAGCAAGTGCCATGTTTGACAGTTCAACACGCAAAAGATTTTTTTGCCTTATTTCACTAGCACTGTGTACGGTATATGTTATTAAAATAGTGTTCTATCGTTAATGTTCGTCACGAAAATAGTGATTATTGTGGTGCATTTTTATTTTAGTAAACACAGCCGACCTGTGTAGCTGAAGTTATACACTAAATTAAATCTCTTGGCAATGTTTATATTGGGATGGTGCAGAAAGATACACAAACGAAAGAAAAATCTTCTGAGGGTTTTCAAAAGTGCTTACTTTACCAGATACAGGCAAGGGCTGCAATCCGATACTGGCAGATTTTACAGGCCAGTTATTTCAGTAATGCCAATTACTGTTCAGATCCTACTGATAAACGGCACTAGTTTCTGCATGCTGTCGATGGCAACCCGTGGGAGGCTAGATTGTGTACTGAAATCACTGATTTTTACTGGAGCTAATAGGTTATGCAATACCAGTGAAACAAGATAATGGCGGGCCATGCAAGTAGTAGGTTCTATGAAATATTTACAAGCAATAGAAAAATAATCTCAAAATGGCATTTGTTATGACATTTATTTTCCTCTGCCAAACAAGTACTAGTATGTTTTTTTTTCTTCAAATTTTATAATCTTTTTAATTAAAAGAGNCACTTGATAGCTCTCCTCGCGCTTACTCTGTATTCGCGCTTACTCTGTATTCTAGTGTATAAACTTTGAACTAGTACAGTTTTTGTTGCATAGATAGCAGCATCTGTTGAAAAACCAAAGGGTGATCCAAGGTACACTATGATCAAGGTACAACAGTCTCCCCTACATTAAATGTAACACAACAGAAAGCTTTTTTCATTTTATGAGCTGATTAGAAAATATTGGTTGACAACTTCGTTTTTAGGTTATGCGTATATGAAATAAAATATTAGTCATTGTCAGGGCAAGTTAGGGAATTTCAGAATACCATTGAACTTGAGACTTTGGTCTGTTACCGTGTTGTAGGATCTTGATGTGCTGCTAAGTGGACTACAAATAATTTAATTTGTGTATGCAGGTCTACATTAGTGGTGTGCATAAAACTAGTGTTACAAACTTTTGAAGATGACTTTACCATGACAACATAAAGCATATTGTGATTCTATAAAACCGTGAGTAAAGTATTTTGAATACAGAAGAACCTTGCTAAAACGGCCCCTCACTGTTTCCAGAACTAGGTTATGACAAGTCAGTTGCTACAAATATTTTGGGAAATTCTGGACTGATTTTGACCCACCATAACACGTATTTGACATAATTTGTAATTTTTTTCTCCAAGTCTGTATTAATAGTCTCTATTGCGAAAATAACTTTTTTTCGTCGGACATCTTCAGACTAGTGATATGCGATGCCCCACACGTGTACCCGGCCTCCCCTTGTTAGAAATGTTCTGATACTGTGCAGCGACCAATTGCAACACACACTTTTGGTGGCTTCTTGTAGCAAAATTGGAGGATTTGTTACTAAAAAATATTTATACACACGCCTCGTGAATAAACTGGTATCTTGGAAGGGCATACGACGCCTTTGTTGCCAAATAATGTGCAAGTACCCTTAACTCGCAGCAAGTGCCATGTTTGACAGTTCAACACGCAAAAGATTTTTTTGCCTTATTTCACTAGCACTGTGTACGGTATATGTTATTAAAATAGTGTTCTATCGTTAATGTTCGTCACGAAAATAGTGATTATTGTGGTGCATTTTTATTTTAGTAAACACAGCCGACCTGTGTAGCTGAAGTTATACACTAAATTAAATCTCTTGGCAAGGTTTATATTGGGATGGTGCAGAAAGATACACAAATGAAAGAAAGAAAAATCTTCTGAGGGTTTTCAAAAGTGCTCACTTTACCAGATACAGGCAAGGGCTGCAATCCGATACTGGCAGATTTTACAGTTCAGATCCTACTGATAAACGGAACTAGTTTCTGCATGCTGTCGATGGCAACCCGTGGGAGGCTAGATTGTGTACTGAAATCACTGATTTTTACTGGAGCTAATAGGTTATGCAATACCAGTGAAACAAGATAATGGCGGGCCATGCAAGTTGTAGGTTCTATGAAATATTTACAAGCAATAGAAAAATAATCTCAAAATGGCATTTGTTATGAAATTTATTTTCCTCTGCCAAACAAGTACTAGTATGTTTTTTTTTCTTCAAATTTTATAATCTTTTTAATTAAAAGAGNATTTATTTTCCTCTGCCAAACAAGTACTAGTATGTTTTTTTTTCTTCAAATTTTATAATCTTTTTAATTAAAAGAGAAATAAAGTTTTATTGATATATTCGTAAGTTAATCCTTTTTCTTTAATTTTAATATACCACTGCAGTGGTCGCTGTGGTGTACCGGTTATACTACTTGCCTCCCACCGAGGTGAACCGGGTTCGATTTGCGGTAGGGATTCTGAATTCCTGTACTATGAATTTATAAAGAAAATGTTTACAGTGTGCTGCAGGCTGTTCCCGTGCTAAGACAAGCTGGCTCTTTCCGCCCGTTTCAACAAAATGCCAAGTCCGTACAGAGAAATCCAAGCCGTGATAGCGCAAGCAAAGTGAGGAGGCAACAGCAGAGCATGACGGGTGGTAATGGCGCTCAGACGGTGGTAATGGCGCTCGCCTCCTGCATGTAAACATTCAGCCGCCTGAGGGATAGAGGCTGTGTGGAGTAAATATGTTTTGGCTCCCGCACAGCTATGGAAGGTGAAGAGGGGGTGGTATCTATCTTTAGATATGTCCTACATCCTGTACAATGCTCACCAAGAGACAGCAACCAGCAACCATAAAAAGTGCAACAAATTTATTTTTCAGTCTATTTCCTTCAAAATTTTTATTTATTCCACCCAAATTTCTTACGGTTCCTTAAAAACGAGTTATTTTAGAAAGATGGATGCAATAAATGGGGTTGATGTAAATATTTTCTACTGTGTTTTGAATTAATAACTATTAAGTTTTCATCATTGTGAAGTTATGAAATTAGATTTGTTACAAGTTGGTTCCACCATAGACCTATTGCTCTTAGAGAATTTTGTAATATTGATAGTGTCTGGAAATGGTAATTTTTAGTAATGTTTTCGGTTTATTTATCTCTTGCCACTGTTGACTCAGTTTCACTAGCCTGCTGCCACTTCTATAGAGCATTCACGGTAAAGTGAGCACTTTCGAAACATTGCCAAGTCATTCACCGCGGGGGAACCCCCACCCCTCAAGGCTGCTAGGGGGATGCTCTCGGCGAGGAAAAGGGGATGGGAGCGCCAGCGTGGATCAGTATTGTCATATAATTTTCATGGGTTATTTGTGGTTGGCCAGTAAGTATGAAAATAATTAATTTGAATGAAGAACACTTCATTCNGCCAGTAAGTATGAAAATAATTAATTTGAATGAAGAACACTTCATTCATACATCCTGTAAATTGCAATTGTAATGTTCTTAAGCCGATAGCTGCTTCACATACGCTGTGCATGTAGAACAGTTATAAAGTTTCTGATTTGAGGGAACACACTCGTAATCTGCGTGCGGAAATATTTTTTTCTGCATTTCAGGAAAGCCATTTTCCCAGTATTTATGCCCGCTTCATCCCCTCCTGGTGAATTTGCAACCCACGCTCTTCTAATTATACAGGGCCGTACTTGGTTGAGCCATTCACTTGGGAGTAGCATTTTGTAAGAAAACTGTTTTACCATTTGAAAACTGCACCCAACCTGGGCTTGGAAAATAAATTAAAAAAATTATTCCCCTTCAGTTTTGAGTAAATGTTTTTGCTAGGCATGTTACTTAAATGCTGGTTGGATTGAAAATTAATAATTTCTTCTTTTATATTTTAGGCATTGCACATAATTCATTTGAAATGTAAAATTTTGTTAAATTTTTTGTAACAAAAGTAAGTAATTAGGGAAATTTCTGCACCAGCAGTTTCAATTTTTGTATCCTTAGTATTGGTTGTAGTATAGGGAGCATTCATTATAGTGTTCCACAAAAATGAGAGATTACAATGTACTGTAGTTGTGTGTAAGGGAATTATCAAAAGAGGTCAGCAGGCACATATTTTTTGGTGGTTACATAACCAGTTTAGGGTAGGGTAATTTTTATGTTCAAAATTTTTGGGCCAGGTTTTAATGCCAAATAAACACTAACATTAAAAGAAATTCTGTATGCATTTACATAACAGGTAATTTTTTCCCCAAAATGTGTAAATGCTACACCACAATTGATTTACCACAGAAAATAGCACGTGCTGAAAATAGAATGTGTGTGGTATTATACTCGCTACAATCGCACACAGCACATGCTCAAAGAAATAGTACTGGAGGCACACTCAAAGTTGAACAAAATCCGAAAATTTCTGTGCGCCATGCTTTACCAATCAGAGCGTGGATACTGCGGAGCTCCTGCGTAAGATAGCGGAGTTGTTGGAATATTTTGTATGCCGCAATGAAAACAAAAAAGAACTTTGGTTGGCTAATGTAACAAAACTAAATTCCTAAATTTTTATTGATTTTTGGGTGTTTAATTGTTCATTTAGTGCACCAGCAAAGAAAATTTGTCCGTGAATCATCGCATTTGTTTTTGTTATTTTATAACTAAAATAACTACATAAAAAGAATTTTAATGTGTATAGCCAAGCACCTCTTTGGTAAATACTCCACATCCTCAAAATGTGTCCACCGATTCATTTATGATGCNTAATGTGTATAGCCAAGCACCTCTTTGGTAAATACTCCACATCCTCAAAATGTGTCCACCGATTCATTTATGATGCCCAAATGTGGCCACCTTCGGCACGTCGTGCTAAGAGATATACAGTAAGATTTATACTGAAGGAGTTTTCATGTAATTAGCAACACTCCATTCGCAAACACTTTAATAGTACTTTCCCTCTATGAATTATGGANTGAAGGAGTTTTCATGTAATTAGCAACACTCCATTCGCAAACACTTTAATAGTACTTTCCCTCTATGAATTATGGAACAGTTCCTTCGGATGTGTGCGCTAATTTCTTCATGCTACGCTATTGTAAGTTTACATTTTCATAGGCAAACTGAGCTAACCAATGTATAAATACAACAAATTCATTTAAAATAAGAATGTTAGTTTTGAAAGCCTTTTATGTAACATTATAGCATCTGAGATGACGTTGGAAGTTGCAGCTCAGTTAGCTCAATCGGTAGAAACATGAAACATTAAAGGCGCCAAACAAATATAAAATAAAGTCCATTTTCGTTTTATTGCTTTGTACTTTTATTCATCATTTGAATAAAACAGTTCACATATAATCGTCAGGTATACAGAGTCACGAACAGCTTCACAGACAGACAAACAAACAGAGAGCAGCGCCACAGTAGTTTAATTGTTATCTAAGTCTTGAAAACTTGCATCGCAAGAAGAAAATACGGAGGCAGCTACCTCCCACACCGGCGGAGAAATAAACGAGCCGGATAAAGTTTCCCAGTGTGGTGGTTATTTGCCACGCCCGACGCAGCCTCATCGAGTGCCGGTTGTGTACTGCTTTGGTATACCACTCGCGGTTGGTAGGCACGTGTACCACTCGCGGTTGGTAGGCACGTGTACCACTCGCGGTTGGTAGGCACGTGTACCACTCGCGGTTGGTAGGCACGTGTACCACTCGCGGTTGGTAGGCACGTGTACCACTCGCGGTTGGTAGGCACGTGTACCACTCGCGGTTGGTAGGCACGTGTACCACTCGCGGTTGGTAGGCACGTGTACCACTCGCGGTTGGTAGGCACGTGTACCACTCGCGGTTGGTAGGCACGTGTACCACTCGCGGTTGGTAGGCACGTGTACCACTCGCGGTTGGTAGGCACGTGTACCACTCGCGGTTGGTAGGCACGTGTACCACTCGCGGTTGGTAGGCACGTGTACCACTCGCGGTTGGTAGGCACGTGTACCACTCGCGGTTGGTAGGCACGTGTACCACTCGCGGTTGGTAGGCACGTGTACCACTCGCGGTTGGTAGGCACGTGTACCACTCGCGGTTGGTAGGCACGTGTACCACTCGCGGTTGGTAGGCACGTGTACCACTCGCGGTTGGTAGGCACGTGTACCACTCGCGGTTGGTAGGCACGTGTACCACTCGCGGTTGGTAGGCACGTGTACCACTCGCGGTTGGTAGGCACGTGTACCACTCGCGGTTGGTAGGCACGTGTACCACTCGCGGTTGGTAGGCACGTGTACCACTCGCGGTTGGTAGGCACGTGTACCACTCGCGGTTGGTAGGCACGTGTACCACTCGCGGTTGGTAGGCACGTGTACCACTCGCGGTTGGTAGGCACGTGTACCACTCGCGGTTGGTAGGCACGTGTACCACTCGCGGTTGGTAGGCACGTGTACCACTCGCGGTTGGTAGGCACGTGTACCACTCGCGGTTGGTAGGCACGTGTACCACTCGCGGTTGGTAGGCACGTGTACCACTCGCGGTTGGTAGGCACGTGTACCACTCGCGGTTGGTAGGCACGTGTACCACTCGCGGTTGGTAGGCACGTGTACCACTCGCGGTTGGTAGGCACGTGTACCACTCGCGGTTGGTAGGCACGTGTACCACTCGCGGTTGGTAGGCACGTGTACCACTCGCGGTTGGTAGGCACGTGTACCACTCGCGGTTGGTAGGCACGTGTACCACTCGCGGTTGGTAGGCACGTGTACCACTCGCGGTTGGTAGGCACGTGTACCACTCGCGGTTGGTAGGCACGTGTACCACTCGCGGTTGGTAGGCACGTGTACCACTCGCGGTTGGTAGGCACGTGTACCACTCGCGGTTGGTAGGCACGTGTACCACTCGCGGTTGGTAGGCACGTGTACCACTCGCGGTTGGTAGGCACGTGTACCACTCGCGGTTGGTAGGCACGTGTACCACTCGCGGTTGGTAGGCACGTGTACCACTCGCGGTTGGTAGGCACGTGTACCACTCGCGGTTGGTAGGCACGTGTACCACTCGCGGTTGGTAGGCACGTGTACCACTCGCGGTTGGTAGGCACGTGTACCACTCGCGGTTGGTAGGCACGTGTACCACTCGCGGTTGGTAGGCACGTGTNGTCTGCCAGATTGCTTTCTGTTTATTCGTGCTTGATGACTACATCTTAAGAAGATGTTGGCGCCAGTTGCAAAGTGCAAGAGTCTTCAGCTGTTTCCGTAGTTGTATCTGTCACCCTGTTCAGTAATCTTCCCAGTTCGTAGGGGCTTCAATGGTGTAGTCGTCGAGACTACTTGCCTCGCACCAAACAAACCGGGTTTGATTCCCGTTGGGGTCGCTCCCAGATCTTTGCACATGGGACGATGCCGCTGGTCAGTGTTTTTTCTCGTAGATCTCCCGTTTCCCTAGACTTGGCTTTCAGACGTCGCTCCTCGCTTACCTTTTTCACCCTGATAGGCTCTCAAGACCTAGATGTTAAGAGCTGCCCAAATCTCTCCACTCCACTTTCCAATTTGCCACTTTCCCTCTTCTAGCCAGACCATCAATTATACACTGAGGCGACAAAAGTCAGGGGATAGCTCCTAATATCGTGTCGGTGGAGGAAAACGGGCCGCTTCACGTCGTTGAGCTGCACCGTACCACTCAACAAGTCGTTGGAAGTTCCCAGCAGAAATATTGAGCCATCCTGCCTCTATAGATGTCCATAATTGTGAAAGTGTTGCCGGTGCAGGAGTTTATAAACGAACTGACTTCTCGATTTTGTCCCATAAATGTTTGATGGGATTCATGTCGGGCAATCTTGGTGGACAAATCATTCGCTGGAATTGTCCAGAATGTTCGTCAAACCAATCGCGGACAGTTGTGGTCTGGTGACATGGCGCATTGTCATCCATAAAAATTCCATTGTTTGGGTACATGAAGTCCATGAATGGCTGCAAGTGGTCTCCAAGTAGCTGAACATAACCCTTTCTAGTCAATGATCGGTTCAGTTAGACCAGAGGACACAGTCCATTCCATGTAAAAACAGCCCACACCATTATGGAGCCACCACCAGCTTGCACAGTTCCTTGTTGACAACTTGGGTCCATGGATTCGTGGTGTCTACACCACACTTGAACCCTACCATCAACTCTTACCAACTGAAATCGGGACTCATCTAACCAAGCCACGGTTGTCCAGGGTCCAACAGATATGGTCAGGAGCCCAGGAGAGGCGCTGCAGGCGATGTCGTGCTGTTAGTAAAGGCACTAGAGTCTTTTCTTCTGCTGGCATAGCCCAGTACGGCCAACGTTCGCCGCACTGTCGTAACGGGCACGTCCGTCGTACG
This sequence comes from Clitarchus hookeri, assembly GCA_002778355.1. Taxonomy (NCBI): domain Eukaryota; kingdom Metazoa; phylum Arthropoda; class Insecta; order Phasmatodea; family Phasmatidae; genus Clitarchus; species Clitarchus hookeri. Next base: position 345,216 of record NQII01001624.1, read on the forward strand.
TCCCACATTTGTTCCTGCGGTTATTTCCCGCAGTGTTGCTTGTCTGTTAACACTGACCATTCTGCGCACACGTCGTTGGTCTCGGTCATTAAGTGCAGGCGGTCGGCCACTGCATTGTCCATGGTGGGAGGTTATGCCTGAAATTAGGTATTCTCGGCACACTCTTGACACTGTGGATCTCTGAATGTTGAATTCCCTAACCATTTCTGAAATGGAATGTCCCATGCATCTACCTCCAACTACCATTCTGTGTTCAAAGTCTGTTAATTCCCGTCGTGCGGCCATAATCACTTCAGAAACCTTTTCACATGTGAATCACTTGACTACAAATGAAAGACCAACCAATGCACTGCCCATTTATACATTTTGTGCGCTATGCTTTGCCATCTGTATATTTGCTTATTGCCATCTCATGACTTTTGTCACCTCAGTGTAATATAACTTCACTATAATAAAATTGAAGGGACCAAAACGTTGCTTGTTTGGTACATATAGCAAAGTTCTTTGTAGTGCGAGCACCTGTGTTCATAGATTTTGAGNGGACCAAAACGTTGCTTGTTTGGTACATATAGCAAAGTTCTTTGTAGTGCGAGCACCTGTGTTCATAGATTTTGAGCAAGGTGTCATGCCATTTATGGCCGTATGACTCATTACTATATAAACTACTTTATTTAAACATAAGGAACATAATTACATGCCAAATTTTGTTAGCTTTATTTTTAATATAATCATTAAAAAAAAAATTTTAGTATGAGCCAGTGTCTCATGAACATTCAGTGCACTGGTAATTTTATTACTTCTTGGATGTTTGTAATAATTTGCACCTTCCATTTCAGTTAGTATAGGAGCATTATTGTATTCTTCTACAATATAGCAGGCATATCTAAAAACGTCTAGGCTTCAGGTTATGTAACTGTTATTAATCACACAGAGTAAGTTTTTCACCAAAAAAAAAATCACAAAAATTTTCTGACAAGATTTATGAAAATGATGTGTCTGCAACACATAATTATTTATATGCATTAAAAAGCCACATAAGCCATATGGCATCGCAAAATAATATTTCCCTCAGCTCTTATCAAATTTCACAGCATACTGAAGGAGTTTTAAGTTACTGCACTACAGGTGCAGTAACTTATTTGCATTCGAAAATGACATAACCCTCGTGCTGCTCATAAACAAACATCCTCATATAGACCATAGATGACATACACTACAAAATTATCTCTCTTCGTGTACCGAGATGCCATTTTGTGACAATTTGCTGTGGTTTAATCATCTAGTCATATTAAGATCTGTGGAATAGCTATGGTATGACTGTGACACGGTTTTTGTAAACATTGGAATATTTTACGAAATGTTCAGTTATCTTGAGGAGGAAAGAAAGTCTGACTTAAATACGAAATCGAGTTGTAAAGTGTTTGTTAACAAGAGTATTTTATTAGTATGCTAGAAGTTGTAATGTAAAAATTTGTTAAAAGTGAAACAAAAATCCATTGTATTGCATAGGCTTTTGTCTAGGCCGAAACAGTTGTTCGTTGTAATGAAATGTTTGCTAACGTGAAGTTCGTTAGTGGTGCTTTACTCTAGTACTTTTTTTCTCTATCCCCTCGTTTCAATTAATGGCGCCACCTACTAGAGCTTTATAGAGTATTTGAGGCTGAGAAGCAAGAAAGTGATATGGACGACACTTGACACGTGCCTAGAGCCACACGTGCGAGGTGCTCAACTTGCGTGCAGTGTTCCACTCGTGCTGCGTGTACTGGAGGGACTTTTTGCACCACTAGAGGTGTCCGAGATAATTTTACAGCCTTTTCATGAACAGTGCAGCGGCTTCCTCTTCGTATATTTGATTATGGATAGAGCCTGGAAATTTTTGTGAACCGTGAAATGTGGAGAAATTGTGTTTATTGGCAAAATTCTGTAATATTTCCCGTATTCATGAAACATTGATGGAATTACTAATTTAAGTGTATCTAAAACCACAAGCCGAGCTCTTTGTACCATGAGAACTCTTACAAACATTAAGTTTTACAGTTTTCCATTTGTTTTACAACTTTATCTCTCAAGTTATAATTTTTTTGTTGGTATAAATGACAGACAGTTAGAAAAATGTAACGCTGTTACTGGCAAGAAGAAAGTCCTTAGGTAAAATATTCAGTTGATAATTTTAAGTACCGTATTTGTAAAACTGTTTGTACTTTTTTCTTTCGTTTAGTTTCAGCTCATTGTGCTACACTGTAACTGCTAGGATTGCTGTAGTTAAGTTTACGTATAACACTAGTTTAGCTTGGAGGTTAATTTTTAATTTTATCTTTTAAGAGAAGTGCTTGTAATACTGTAAAGATTTCATTTCTAAGTAGGTAAATGTTACATTTATGTCTACATCCCAAACTTNTTTAAAAAAAAAGAATGTTGATGGCATTATAACTTATCTTCACAGTTTTACACATGTTTTTATTACGCATGCCAAGTACAACAAAAGATTGCCAGACGTTAAGTTGTATTTAGGAAAACGCAATTTCTTTCCGCTGTAACAAAAGTTGAATAATCTCAAAATATTTTAAAACTGAATATTTTTTTTTTTATACGAATCAAATTGAATATTTATTTGCATAAATATTCACATTTTATTTAGAGTATTTGCACACCCTTAATAAACAAAGCATTTGACATTTAAGCATGTGGAATTCACATGGCCTTGCATTTGTTTACATATGATGGAAGGATATGTAGCGGCCAACCAGAAAGTAGAACTTAAAATTAATCCTGTCTAAAATTGTGTCCATATTTCAGCGTGCACGAGGATTAGAAAGTGAATGATTCTATGTGCTCAATAAAGCTAAGCAAATACATGATGTGTACAGTCCGTGCGCCACATCTAGGTGGGGGATTCCCTTGTGCGTTATGGAGTTATCTGCCTATACGTAGTGTGTGGAGACTATACGTACTGCAATTAAGAGAGCTGGCGCATTGTAGATACATGTGCACAAAACATTGTAACAACTGATCAGCATCGCACACAAAGAAAAAAAAATTGTGACAGTAGGCAGTGGATGTTCATTGTAAATGGCAGTTTGTGCTCGAATGTTCTAGTTCAGTTAGATGTTAAGATGATAAAACGTAACGGGAAGGAATTTTATTTGCGTCTCGACAAAAGCATTCATGGTCACAAACATTAAGTTGGAGATCTTTATTCTGAAAGAATGGTTTTACAACTTAACGATGTGGGCACCAGTGATCTACCTAAAGCAGAAGTACTTTGGCAGAATTATGTTCCATTTGTACGTAAACAACAACCGGAACTAATAGAGCACTGTTTCCATGGTAAAAATGTTGCAGTGTTGTGTGATGAAACAATCAACAAAAAAGGGTAACTGTATAGTTTTGTTTGAAACAATTGCTGATGATTAAANGCACTGTTTCCATGGTAAAAATGTTGCAGTGTTGTGTGATGAAACAATCAACAAAAAAGGCCTTCTCATTGGTTTGGTTGAGACAGTAGTTACCTCCTAACAGACAAAAGATGCAATTTGACTCCTGCCCCCTTCTTGGAATTGTTAATGCTTTATTTCATGATTTATAAGGTTTTTACTGTGCTTTTTTTTTTATGAGCATATTGGTTAGATGCTTTATTTCTTTTAAATGCTTTGTTTACCACTATTGTTTACTTCTAAAAGTATTCGTATAAATTTTTTTGTCCATACAAAAAAAANTTTTAAATGCTTTGTTTACCACTATTGTTTACTTCTAAAAGTATTCGTATAAATTTTTTTGTCCATACAAAAAAATTTTTTTGAGCTTTTGCAATAAAATATTTTGGTCGCCTCCATACTACACTGAAATATTATTATTTTTTTTTACTCTTNTTTTTTGAGCTTTTGCAATAAAATATTTTGGTCGCCTCCATACTACACTGAAATATTATTTTTTTTTTTTTACTCTTGACATCTTTGTTTTATCCATCACGAAATAGGGTTTCTAACAATGTGCTATTAATTCACGGAGATTGTGTAGGTTTTGGTAGTGCGCTCTCTGTGATAGATGAAAAAATTATTTTAGCAAACAGATTGTACCTATATTTCAGTACAGAACACCCAATGTTACCTAATGTACGTAGCTGCACGAATGTCTTTCAGAATACTACATACAGTTACAAAGATCTTTGTGCCCATCATCGTAATACTTTTATGATCATTTTTAGGCTTAAGTTACAGAATAGGACCCATGATTAATTAGGTACATTGGTCCTGAAACCTGCCTTTCAGTTGGTAATTAGCGCATGGTAAAATATTCCATTGTATTAACAGTTAGTAAAGTTCCTTAAAATATTTTGTAAAAAGGGTTATACAGTTTTTACTACATAATGTTTTTGCAGCTTAATATGTTCATATTGATAATGAATTTTTTTTTTTTTTATTAACAGGAGCAGCGCAAGCGAGACCGCAAAGATTAAACAAGTGAAGGGGAGAAATACAACAAAAATACAAGTGTTAAAGTACTGGTAGCACTATATAATCCAAGGTTATTAAAACAAGGCAAAAAATTATGTGAGTTAAGAGACATTTGAAAATAATCACTCTTTATTTGGAAGGAATTTGTACTAACCTAATGTATGGATGAAACTAAATTTTTTTTATACAACAGCTATTAAAGTACTGCATTGAAGTGTGTGTGGATTTTTGCTAGTTTACGGTGTGTGGTGTATAGGTACTGATATTGTTTTGGACTGTAGGGTAGAAACTGTTACTTTGTGGTTGTAATAGAATGTATCTAATTTGCTTGGTGCAATAAATGGTAGTATACGTCTCTTATATGTTATCTTTATTTTAGGAAACTGTATATTGCAACATTTTATTTGTAAAGAAATCATTTATTCTCTGTGGTGTAGTTATGCTGTAAATTTTAAAATTGTATTCATGGTTTTACTATTTAAGATGTAATTTTATATCCNTCTCTGTGGTGTAGTTATGCTGTAAATTTTAAAATTGTATTCATGGTTTTACTATTTAAGATGTAATTTTATATCCAAAAACGGTGTTTAATCTTGACGTGTTATTAAAACATTCATTTTCGACTAACTATTGAAATAAATTGTAGTTTTGTGAACTTTGTAATTTTCTGTTGTAATTTATTTTGCACAATTTACTGTTATGTTAACCTCAATGGGGTAGTATAATTGTGCCAATATCCAGTTAAAAAATCTAAGTTAGTCAACTTTTGTTTTGAACCAATATCAAGGCTTTTGAGCATTGTAACATTGACTTCCATCAATAGCTCTTCCTCGTTGCTTGACTCAACATGATACATACTTTTTGTGTATAGAGGTTTGAAAATGGTACCGTAATTTTGGGGAAAAGAAGTTCTCTGCCTCCCCACCCTAAATAATTTTGCCATCTTGAAAAAGCTTTTTATTCTTATTTTATTTTTTCCCTCACATAATTTTGGGAAGGGGATGCTTTTAGGTTTCTGATAATTTTCAAAAACCTGTAAATTCTGATTCACTATTTACTTAATGAGGCATTATATAATAATTAAAAAAACACATTGAACCTTGCTGTCAATAATATTTTGAATTTGCAACTTTTTTTAAACACACTTAACCACCAACTGTTAAAAACTTGAAAGTGAATGATTTTCAAGGTGAAAGCATCAATTGTGGTATACAGTGTAATCTCTATGTATGGAACCCAGATGGATGAAAATCAGCATCCATGGAACATATTCTGTGTTCTCATTTTTGATTTATCTGCATTTCAAGCCAACTTTTATTGAAATCCCACATGTACTGAAATTTTTTGTCAGTCCCCTGAGAAACAATGGCTAGAGAAAGCGCTGTCCTTAGAAAATATGGAGGAATATACATTCACGTTTTAAAAATTCAAAATAACTTCTTTTCTTATAAAAAAAGTGTGATTTTAGAACACACATAAATTTAGTTCTTTCAAATTCTCTCGCTTGGCGTCGCCAGATTACGATGGCCAAAAGAGGTGCTCAGATTCACATTTTCTTTGTGCATATATATTTATTAAACATGTCAGTTTGGTCCATCTTGCTTAGGTCAAAAAAAACTCTGAGAAATTTATATTCCTAGTTTTTTAAATTTATGTTTACAGGGTTGAATAGCATATGCAATAGGATTACTGATAAGCTTCTGAAGTTTGGTAATGCAGTTGTCATGTCAATGACTGAGAATATGCTCCCGTTGATACACAATCCATACATTTATGCTTAATAGTATTGTTAATATCTGAAAAAGGGGCACTTTGAACCATCTGTTTTTTGGCACATTTACAAAATCACAAGTGGGTTTTAATTCAAGTTGACCTGTGCCAATACCATATTTGAGCACTTGCCAGAGAAATTAGGTATGGTTGACTTCTTGTTGGTCACGGTTTCCAAAATATTTATGGTGTCTGAAGAAAATGCTCAGCTAGGTAAGTTGCAGGCTCTAGCGGTAGATTCCAACATTTACATGATGACGCCATGTCCGGGCATTCGCGTGGAAAATGTGTGGGCTGACTTTAGTTTGTGCGCGTATATCCACAAGTACTGCCCTGCGATTACTTGAGCATTGTCTACCTTTTTGTAATGTACAGTAAAACCTCTTATCTACACTTTTCAAGGGGACACAGAAAAGAAGTGTAAATAGAGGGAAAGCTCTAAAATTTCATCTTGGTTCATATCTAATTTTCTGTATCTCCTGCAGTAAACACTCTTCAGTTATATAAAATTTTAAATAAAATTATAAATACCGTATAACATCAATCTTCAACCCCCACACAAAATAATTATACCTGATTCACTACTAATATAAACGAAAAAAAGAATCATTGGAAAGGATAAGAAAAACACTTGTATCCCCGTGCTTTTCAAACTTTAGTATTATTTTTAGTTTATCTGCAACCAAAATGTTTTCTGCACTTTCATGTTCTCCATTACTTTCCACAAATGAAAAGTTAATAAAATAAATAAAGATTAGGTCAGATGTTATGTTTAAATTAATATAACATACTGCAGACATTTATTTACCCGACAACGGCTAGATACACGTTCACCTCTATCGTAGGAAATCTCCGTAGATTAAAAAAACACAGGTTAAGAACACACAATTTTGTTGTGGATACAGCAGTTGCAGTATTACCACTCGTGCTTTTGAATAGATAAATGTTCATAGGCCGCCATCTTGCTTTGAGGCACTTTCTAGCCACACAGTGTAGTGTTTGTGCATGCACTAAGTTGCCAGATGTTACTCCATTGAACATGTTGTACGCAATTCAAAAATTAATTTCAGCACAAAGGTTTACGAGCTTGTGGTTGTTATCTGTGACAGAGAAACAAAGATGTAATTTAAATAAACAGTTTGTACGTGTTTTGCAAGGCGTTAATAGCTAGAATATAACAAATTTTGTGATGCAGTTTGAGGGAAAGTGTTACATTACTTTTTATGGCATATAAATGGGATCTAAAGAAAATAGTGCAAACTGCGAGAAAACATAAATACCGAGAACGCAAATAAGGGGTTTCACTGTATTTTGAAATAAATAAGTATCTTTTTATAAAATGAGTCATTCTGCATGTCATTCATAGTGAATGTTCCAATTCCGCTTATTTACTTCACTTTGTTAGAATAAAACTAGAAAACGAATTTCACCACAGGTAAATGTGGGTAAATAGTTAAATTTGAAAACTAGCAATACGGTAGTGTCCCGCTAATCCGAACCACGCTAATCCGAAATTCCGGTTAATCCGAACAAACGGAAGTACAGTAGGTTGGAAAAAATCAAAACAAAAATACAACCCCTTATTCAGTTTAAGTAGTCTGTATCTTTATACATTGTATATAAATGGTAATTATAGTACTTAAAAATATTGTTTGTTCATGTTCACATAATAAGTTAGTCTTTTCTGGCATAATGAAGAAAATCTGCTCGACGAAGCAATATTGCACCATCGCCTCATATACATCGCTGCAGCTGGTGTGGCGATCGACTGTTGCTCGACGTAGCGTAGGGCAAGGTCAAGAGCCGCTGCCGCATCGTGTAACACAAGCAGTCCCGTATCACTGTCTGCCTCGACTTCACTCTGATATTCGTCGTGGTCGGGGTCTTGTCGTGCGACTGCTGCCACAATGTCCTCGTCTGTTCGGTTTTCAACGTCTGCAACATCTGCAGCCATCCACTCATCGACCTCAATTATGGCTGCTTCTTCACACCCAGGAATTTGCTGCACGAGCTGAAGAATATTTTCTGTCCCACTGTTTTCATCTGGATTTTCAATGAAGGTCAATGTAGGCCAATTCTTTTTACAGGATTTTTTCAAAGATTGTTTAGTCACACTGTCCCAGGACTCTGCAGACCAGTAAACCACGTCCTTGATGTTCACTTTTTTAATCTTTTGTAGTAGGGACAGGGAGTCATCCAGATCCTCTATTAAAGTGGATAAAAATATCTTCTTGTAGCAGAGTTTCATTGTTTGTAAAACTCCCTGGTCCATTGGCTGCGACAGAGAAGTAATGGGTGGTAGGAACACTGACCTTTATTTCACCACAAATCGGTTCATTCACTTCTGGATGAGTTGGGGCGTTGTCTATCAGGAGCAGAGCTCGGACTGGCAAATCATTTTCCTTATTAAACTGACACAGCTGGAACAAACTGTTTTTCGAACCATTCTTTAAAAAGACTCATTCATCCAAGCCTTTTTTTTTTTTTGGTTCCTGTAGTAAACGGGAAGAGAATTCATATTAATGTTTTTGAATGCTCGAGGTTTTGCTGGCTTTCCGATAACCATTAATGGCAGCTTGTGGTTACCTGTTGCATTGCAGCATGCCATTAATGTGACACGTTCCTTACTCATTTTAAAGCCTGGGGCCCGGGACTCATCTCTTGATGCAAGACTTTTATTTGGAAGTGCCTTAAAGTTTAGACCTGTTTCGTCAGCATTATAAATTTCCTGAGGAGAATAATTACCTGCCGATATCAAATTGGAAAACTCAGTAATGTATTCTTCAGCAGCAGCGTAATCAGCTGAAAATATCTCTCCTGTTTTTGTTAGTTCACGAATCCCGTGACGTTTTTTTCCATCTGTCAAACCAGCCAATGCTTGGCGTGAATGGAATGTTATNAGGAGAATAATTACCTGCCGATATCAAATTGGAAAACTCAGTAATGTATTCTTCAGCAGCAGCGTAATCAGCTGATTATATCTCTCCCGTTATTGTTAGTTCACGAATCCCGTGACGTTTTTTTCCATCTGTCAAACCAGCCAATGCTTGGCGTGAATGGAATGTTATNTTGTTAGTTCACGAATCCCGTGACGTTTTTTTCCATCTGTCAAACCAGCCAATGCTTGGCGTGAATGGAATGTTATCGCCATTTATTAATATACGAAGGTGGATAGCCTTCTGTTGAATTAGAGGTTCGCTTATAGTGTGCCTTTGTCTCTCTTGCGTAAACCACAGACAAAGTGATTCGTCAACTTTTTCAAACTGTGACGATTTCGATGTGTGCCGAGATTCGAGGGTTTTTTCGGAAGTCGACACACAAAACTGTTCAAGCTTGGCTCTGTTCTTTTTATAGTCTGTAATAGTGGCTTGCCCTACACCAAATTCCACTGATAATTTTGTTGCACTCTCCCCTTCATCTAAACGACTTAAAACTTTTAATTTATCTTTAAGCATACACAAAGTATGCTTTCTTTTAGTAGCCATTTTTAACAAAGCAATTTACTGCCAGGCACAAACAAGAAAGATGTCTACATGAAACAAACACGACACGCTATGTGAAACCAACAAAAGTGTGTAAACAACTAACAAAAGCAAGATAGTGTGCGTTGTGCAGGTGCAGTGAAATGCCTCAAGGTCACGCACCCTCCCCATCCCAAACACCGGAACCACTTTGGCACACTCCACCATACTAATACTTCCGGCCCTGTGTATCTGTGCTCAATACATATGTATTGTTAAATTAACTGCTTAGTACTCCATTAAAGAAGGTATTTCGGTTAATCTGAAATGGCCTCGGTCCCAATTAATTCGGATTAACGGGACTACTGTATGTGTATGTATACATATGTTACAGAATGCTCAAAGTTTGTGCGATTCTAGATAGTAGTTGAAACTATCTCCACTTGGGTTTTCATTGTACAGGCAGAGTATAAAAGAATACCCCAACTTTGAATGCCTATAATATGNAAACTATCTCCACTTGGGTTTTCATTGTACAGGCAGAGTATAAAAGAATACCCCAACTTTGAATGCCTATAATATGATGCTGGCGTTCACATTACCCATGTATCACTCCAATCTTCCGTTTTGTCAGCAAACAAAAGTGTGTGCATGGGAGAGAAAATCTGATTCCATGAATCTGTTAATCCATTTGGTAATCTGCAAAAATGTATAAAATCCATAAAAGTGGCAGCCTTAAATACTGCCTATATAAAATATATAACTTATCTAGTATGTGCTTCTATTAGGTTAAATAACACAGTTTCCCTCGGACAGGCAAAAATGTGCTTAGCACTGAATTTGTGGTGTACATAACAAGCAGAGTCGGTGACCACACAACTGGAGTGCTTGGCACTTTACCTTTTATGAACAGCCTGAGTACACAAGCGCTCTGAAGAAAGCTGGGGCTTCAGCGGGTAAGCAGTTAGCCCGGGCCTGCCGTTTGAACTTGTATCTTATCAGTTTTAACTAATTTTATCCGTTTAGGCGGAGTTTTAACTCTAGGAAAATCTCTGAAATAATTCCATTATATACCACTGAGGTGTACAAATTATTTCTTGCAATCTTTTATATCTCGACTATGTTGTATGCTTGAGGTGCCGTTTAGATAGCGTGTAAAATCTTTCTAAATGATTATTACGTGTAACAAAACTATACGGTGCAAAGGAATGTTGATAAGTGTCTCCCAAAGCTCTTAGAGCAGTAAGACCACTGCATGTTTGTCCATTTACCCAAATATATTACGTTCGGAGGTATGACATTTTTATCTCCAACGAATATCCATGTCCGTTATTAATACTTAAATCGCGAAAGTGTCCTCTGTAGAGACATGTTTGTGATAAACAAAAATTAATAGTTTGTCCATTTTTTTTTTTTACTAATTTCAGTAAATTTTTGTCAATTTAAATAATTTCATTAAAAATTTTGCTGAAATTTGGTTGAGAGAAAAATGTAAGCTCTCGCACATATTTCATATTGCAGCAAACTTAGGCAATTTTGTTGATGGCACAAATATAAAGTAGCATACACGTAATCTGAAAATGCAAGCACTGCCATTAATTACTACCATGTTACTTGGCTTAAGGTTGGTTCTTTTGTCAGTCATATTCCCAGATATTGAGAAACTCCTCATGCTGTCTACATTACTCACTGGAATTCATACAGATTTCACTTATTTTAGTGTAGTTCATTAAAAAAAAATCCAAGGATTTTCATGTGTTTTACTTTACTAAAAATGTTTGTGTGATTCTCACATTTGTACGAATAGCTTCACATTTATCGCGTTTTGTTCTTTCGGTGAAGTAACAACTTTCGAGTTACAGTAATGTGATTATTTCCGTATGAGCAAAATTTTCCACTGCATCAAAACAATGAGCAGTTCCAATTGGTACTTTCTCATAAGAGTCACACAACCACCTTGTCTCACGAAAGACGATAAATGTGATGAACTGAAGTTCCCTGCCCCACCAATACATAGAACAGAACCTTAACTAATGTATTACTTGGTCATTAAAATAAAGCTGCGCCAGGTACAAATCATCCTAACATAACCTGGGTAATTTTAAAAACACTTTTACGTAAAACTTAACCAGAAAAAAAAATAGGCTATACCATACGTATACGAATACATGGAGCGTACTGTGTGCCTTTGCCACATGGCCTAGTGGCGATGGAAAATTAATTCTGTTACCATTTTTGAGATAAGTGTTATTTTCTATTTATAACATTTGTATACTACCAAGAAGTTCACATTAATTATGCAACCAAAAGTGAGAAAAGGACTAAATGAGTTTATTTTAGAAAGTCGCAGAGATCAGTTTATTTCCGAAACAGCAATATCGCTTCAGCAGCATATTCTGTATATAGATTATGTCGACATCCCGACCACATATTGAAATGATTTATCTAATTAGCATCGCAAACACAAGGATTAACAACGGAAATGTATTTTTTTTCGCATATTTTTAGTTGGTTTATTGTGAAGTATGTCATTTTTCGCGATAATCTATTTATTTCGTGATTTTGCACGCTACAAAAAATGGGTGTCTCCAGTCATCTAAAATACATTTGATCGTATTTCACTTCTAAATAGCTATACATTGATAAATGTAAAAATTAAATAAACTTTTTTTTTTTCAGGTGCCTAAGATATTGTGCGTGCACACAGCACTTGACTCAAAATGGCTGCTGCGTACGTGCGACACTAGCACTCGCAGCGATGTGTGTCAAAGTTTCACCGACACGTTTGTTTGAAAGATTCTTGCAATGGATGTGAATAATTAAGCAAAATATTTTGGTTATACGCTATTGAAGCAATGGCGTATGTCCAAAATATTATGCTTAATCATTCACTGGCGTGGGTATACAGTTATCTACATATTTGTTCCTCGCTGTATGATCACATGCAAAGGCCAAGGTCATTATCTAGAAGAACCTTTGCTGTTTTTGCACACACACATTCCTAATTTGGTGACAGTGTTTTGAGTTTGGCATTGGTATTACAATGAAGAGGAAACAAAAATTATGGCCGATACGGTTGTTGTATAAACAGAAGTATAAATGTGAATGCAGAAAAGAATGACCATGGTTTGTACATTCCAAACAAAAACAATTTCATTATATAGGGAAACGTCCTTCATATCCACGTTTTTCTATAATTTCCCAAGGATTTTACCCAATGATTCCAGGGTTTTTATATACGAGAACCAGGATTTCAGCTTTAGGGCTGGTGGCAGTTCTGGGTTAGCCTGCTCGCCTCCCACCAAGGCGAACCGGGTTAAATCCTTGGCTGGGTCACGCCCGGAATTTTGCGCATGTGGGAATCGTACAGAACAATACCTCTGGTTGGCAGGTTTTCTCAGGGATCTCCAGTTTCCCCCCGCCCTTGCATCCCGGCGTTCCTCCATACTCGCCTCGATCACCCTCATCAGCTCTCAAGACCTTGCTGTTAAGAGCCTCCCAAATCTCTCCACTCAAGCTACCTGATACCACTACCTCTGTAATACCAACTTAAAAGAATCTGAATTTTTCCAGTTTGTATTAACAGGCGTTTGCTATAATTATATATAATCTGATAAAAGTAAAATGTAGATCCAGCATGACTTCTTTGTCCCAGTGCGCTCGATGTTTTACTGTAAAACAAATCGACAAGTATTTTGTGTGTACAGTGAACATTAAATTCTTTCCCTCGTGCCAATGGGAAAGAATACACCTTTGTATTAAAGGGGTTCTTACCATCTAGGTTTCACTGTACTCTTATTTGACTCCATTTCCACTACCTCGGAAAGAGTGGCATAAACCTTTTACAGTAAATTGTTTGACTGCACAAGAAGAATTTTCCACTCATCGTTTGACTATTTAAACNAGTGGCATAAACCTTTTACAGTAAATTGTTTGACTGCACAAGAAGAATTTTCCACTCATCGTTTGACTATTTAAACAAATGAGTTAAGTAAAGTCTCACCCTTGGTGTTCTTGACGCGTAGTAAAAAATTACCAGAATGAGGAGGAGAAAAAAAAAACCATTACCACTAACTGTAGAGAATTAAACACACTACCAGGCTGGACACATGTATTTACACACGGAAATGTTGTATAAGTATGACTTTCTATGGTATATTTTTTTCTAGGTTTCGGTACAAACTTCGTAATTACATTCTACAAATTTAGCCATACCTTTNGTGGCATAAACCTTTTACAGTAAATTGTTTGACTGCACAAGAAGAATTTTCCACTCATCGTTTGACTATTTAAACGAATGAGTTAAGTAAAGTCTCACCCTTGGTGTTCTTGACGCGTAGTAAAAAATTACCAGAATGAGGAGGAGAAAAAAAAAACATTACCACTAACTGTAGAGAATTAAACACCTTACCAGGTTGGATACATGTATTTACACACGAAAATGTTGTATAAGTATAACTTTCTATGGTATATTTTTTTCTAGGTTTCGGTACAAACTTCGTAATTACATTCTACAAATTTAGCCATACCTTTCTTGAAGTTGTGTTANGCGACAATCAACGTATATTTTGTAAGAAATGTTAGCACAACCAGCTGACTTCTTAACAATGTAAACTATTAACTCTCTGCACAGTTTAAAAATCATTTACACTCGCAGACGATCCTTGGGTACTGTCTCTTGTCAGTGTACAGCACTGGCCAAAAATAGCTTCTTTCCTGTTCGTTATATAGAAAATTGTGGACGCCAGTTTTGAATGGATCAGTTATAATAGACGGATGCAAAAACATGGTACGTGTATTTATTTCATCACTCGTCAAAACACGAATGGTTAACATTGTTGTTAAAATCAGTAATGTATTAAAATGTTTAATATTTAGAAAACATCTCCATCAACTATATTTTATTTGCAAGTGCATCCATGGATTGAGAGTTGGTAAAATGACAACAATTACCTCAAAGTACAACGTATATGAACTTTCTAAACTGTAAATTGTGAGTATGATTGGATGAGGCATGCATAATTTAGTATCAGAAGTAACTTTTGCGCTGTCGTAATGAAAAGAATATACGTGTGTAGTATTGAGAAAAGGCCCCACCAATGGGTTCCACTGAAAAGATTATAATAGTGTGCGTATTGCCCTACTTTGATGGCGCCACTGAAATGAATATTATTACTGTGTATGATTAGGGGTATGTGTGATTAATAGGGAGTAGCTGTTAACAAACCAAGTTGTCATATAAGTAACTTGTATATTGGAGTGAAAGTAATAGTAGAATGACCACATTAACAAGAGATCATTAATTATCAACACTATAATTATAATAAAAAATATACTACTGCTGAGCAAACTATCGACCAATAAAGCAGTTCAATCATTTAGGAGCGTTTAATTATTATGATTGAAATTTTTGTGAAGAAACATAAGCAATCAATTTTCAGATATAAGAATACAGTAAAACCTCGTTCATCCGGATAACTGGGACCAAAGGCAATCCGGGTAATAAGCAAAACAAATCCTTAAATCAGCAGACTTACCGTTTATTACGATAAAAAACTAGGTTTTTGTAATGCAATCCCAAGCGTCAGCAACCATGTAAATAACGTCTTTGATATTGATTGATTTCAACAAATCAATNAATCCCAAGCGTCAGCAACCATGTAAATAACGTCTTTGATATTGATTGATTTCAACAAATCAATCACACTTTTTTATCCTTCCTCTTCAATTATTTTACTAAGTAGTTCTTTCCGGTAAACTCTTTTGATGTTTTCAAGGACACCCTGGTCCGTAGGCTGCAGCAGTGGTTTTACGTTTGGTGGAAGAAATTTAACTGTAATTCCTCCACTCAAGAGTTCTTGTTTTCCCGGATGAGACGGAGCGTTGTCGATCAGTAAAATAACTTTTTCTGGTAAACTATTTTATTTCAGGAATTTTCGAACTTCAGGAACAAAGTTATCAAAAAATCAATACTTAAACAAAAAACTGTCCATCCATGCACTTTTTTGTGGTCGGTAAACCACTGGCAACGTATTGTGGTTGACATTTTTTAGCGCTCGGGGATTCTTAAATTTCCCTACAATAACAAGAGGGAACTTATGTTTCCCTGATGCATTGCTACAAGCCATAGCAGTTAGCCTATCTTTGCTTTTCTTGTAGCTCTTAGCCGAATCTTCAAGCTTTGATGCTAACGTTTTGCTCGGAAGCGTCCGGTAAAAAAAAAAAAACCCAGTTTCGTCAGCATTATAAACTTGATCGGGTGTCAGTTCTTCAGATAAAACAAATTGTTCAAAGTCCTTTTTAAATTTTCAGCAGCATCATCATCACTAGACAAGCTCTCTCTAGTCAGAGTAAGTTGGCGAATACTGTGTCGATTTTGAAAACGCTCTAGCCACCCCTGTCTAGCAGTGAATTCTAGGTCAGGATTCGGTATCTTTTTGTTTAAGCTCAAAGCTTTTTGGGCCAAGATCGGTCCAGATATAGGCAAACCACATTCTCGCTGAGCACTGTACCACATGAATAGTGCATCGTCTAATGTTTAATTTTTTGCTTTTTTTTTTTTTACCGTTCCTCTGCCTTCCAAACTGTTTTTACACATTATTTTACAGTAAAAATCTTCAATTTCTTTTCTTTGCTTCTTCCAGTCGGACACTGTTGAAGTTTCAACTTCCAATTCAGCAGCTATTTTTTCAATGATTCTCCTTTATCAATTCGATTAATAGCGTCTAACTTTTTATCCATTGAAACCACGACCTTCTTTCGCCTTGATGCCATTTTAAACTTGTACGTACACTACAATACACTCCCAAACACTTTGATAAAAAACAAAAACAATGTCAGGTTGATCCATACACAATAAACAAAATGACAAGTGCCGTTTGAAAACTGAGGAGATTGGGGGAGGGGAAGTGATGGGTAGGGATTCAAGGTCAAGTCAAAGCTCTTTATAGCTGGTGAGACAATCCACTTCATATTACATATTATATATGTGAACATTAAATTAAAAACGTCCGGAGATCCGGATCAATGAGGGCCGGATTAACTAGGTTTTACTGTACATGCAGCTCAAATTCAAACGCTCAACTCTGAATATAATTATAGTTACAGTTGACATTTGACAGCTTAGGGCAGTCTTTTCACACCAGGGAAATTATTATTCAATATCCAATAAAATAAAATATCTCGCGTGGTTCTACTCCATTAATCAGTAAATACATTTTCTTGCCTCTGCTTCTCAGATTTATAAAATATTTCTTTAAATTCATTATATCTCTACTTCTGAAGGAAGTGTGGGCATATTATACAAGGAAAGCTATAGAGAAAGGGTTATGCAGAATTCTTGAAGACTGACGTGAACCGCACGTTCACGAGTCCTTTTGCCCACTGACTGCCGCAGTATGTCCACACCAGATGCACCACACCGACAGGCTTGTGGGCACGAGTNCAGACGCACCACACCGACAGGCTTGTGGGCATGAGTGCATTAGTGTTTATTATTTATTCAGTTTATTTCATCAGTGCGTTTGTTAATAGCATCAGTGTATAGTTAATTAATAATTATTTTTGTCATCGGAGACAATCTGCCCAGCAACAGCCAGAGACATGTGACATTCTACATTTGGCAATTCTGTGGCTGGTGCAATGAAAACATTTAGAATAAGTATTATCATTTTTATTATGTATTTGTGTAAGGGTAATTATGTTTTCTTGTGTTAATTTAGTTCATATCATTTTCCATCCCATAATCATCTTTCAGTGTATATTGTGTTTCACCGTTTCACCGCATGGCGTCAGCTGCGCCTAGGTAGCGGAAGCCGGCGCACATTTCCGGGCAGTATTAGCCAGGACTTGGACGAGCTCGGACGTTACGCTCTCCCCACTCCGCAGAAGCCCTAGCAAGGACATGATCTGTCTAACAGTATCGAGTCACATCCGGAACATTATAAATCATTATCATCATCTCTTTCCTGACTTAACTTGCATAGCGCCGAGGGGAGAGCGACGTTATTATTTATCGGGAATCAAAAGTGCATTTCGAGCTTCACATGATAAGACCACGTGGTCGCTTGTAGTTCCGGGCCATTCAGGCCACGTGTCTTCTGTATAGTTGAGTGTACATAACGGGGTAATAAATACCTTAACAACCAGCACCACTGTTTTTATTGATAATCAAGTAAGGCGTGCGAGGTGGCCCACAACCTCGGCAACATGTGTATGACGGAGTGTTTACCAGAGTCCCTAGGCTGTCGGCCGAACGACCCTACATCTCATCAGCTCACCGCAGAGCTGTGGCGCCGGGCACACACATATTACTTCACCACTCTGGAAACACCGCAGATCAAGTTGGCTTTATCGTCGTAGCCAAGCTTGGTCACATCAAGACTATATTATAGAAATCATTTTATATCGAACTGCTGCCATCTGCAAATTATTTCAGTCTTTACTTATCTGTAACTGTAATTCTTCTGGAGCAAGAAGTTCTACTCGTATAGCACACACACACACATCCAAAGAACATCTGACGAATGTCACACTCGGACATTCTGGATATCAAAGGACATCTACGAATAGCAAAGTTACATTCAAAACACTACCAAAAGATATCCAAATGTCCGCCCAATATACAAAACGTGATCTAGACATTGTGGATGTCCTATATACATCTTTAGATGTAAACACTTACCTTAAGGCCCCCATCTACCTGGAACTTTTTCCCACGCTTAGGCAGAGAAGTGCGGGAGCGATAAGGGCGACACTGCCACGCGCATCAAGTACGCCATCGCCGCTAAGCGCAAGGCTCTGAACTGGCGTGCAGTGTTCTCGTCGTACTGCGTGTACCTATGGGACTTTCAGCGGTGACCATATAATTTTATTAGTGGGAAGTCTTTAGGAAGGTTCAATGCAGGCCCCTATAGTAGTTTTGTATGTATCTGATGCGTGCATTTTGAGCTACAGCGCCTTGGAAAGGCCGTTTGTAGCGGTTTTGGAGAACTCTGAATTGATGTTTCTAACGTACGTGATATTTTGAAAGTACTTAACAGCTCTCGTTTTAAGTGTGTGTTCTTTTCGTAGATCAGCACGTTGGACGCACGCTTAATAGTTTCGTTGAAAAACGTGTATTTGGAACACTCTGCAACGCAGTTCAAACGCCAGGTAGACGGGCGCCTTAAGAAATGGCCATTGATGGTTTTGTAAATTCTAAGGGATATCATGTAAGTGTTGCAAACTGGTTTATACAACTGGATGTCCAAAGTATATTCATTAGAGCTACACTGTAGGACAGATGACTTAGATATTGTGGATATAATTAGGATATCCTGTGCTATGTGGATAGTAGTTCAAGATAGCAATCTAATTGCTATCTTACATGTCGTGCAGCAGTTCAAAGATCCCTTTTCTGCTAATTTATAACCCGGGCATTCTTCTCATGCACCACGCCCACACTGGCGGCCTATAATAATGTCCTGAATAAATATTGATGGTAGGATCTACAATTAAATAACAATTTTTCAATATATATTTTCAACGAGCTTCAGGATCCAAGATGCTGACTTAAAAGTTCCAAGAACAGAGATAATTTTTCAACACAGTCCAGTTTGAATTTGCCATAGCACAAGAGGCGAAGCAATTCAAGAAATTCCCTTGTATAATATTACATATTCCGCGCTTTCGGAAATTTGCCAGTGCATCCACTGATGTACACCGGACGTTCGGAAACTAAGGAAATTAAACTAAAGATTAATAATAAAATATTATGGTGCTGTATGACAAATAATTGTGGTTTCTTTGAACTTTAAGAAATTATATAATTCTGATAAGAAGAAAAATTTCAAATAAAAACCAAATAAATTAAAATAATAAGTAGCATAAGCCCTGCCAGTTAACAATCAACTTAATGTGTATTCCATTTATAAGTTTTATTTTTAAACCAACATCTTGATAAACTTTATCAATTAAAAGCATGTTAGGAGTTGTGGTCACGCCCTTAGCTGCCTGATCACACCTTCACTTGTTTATCCGGGACACGGGCCGTGATCGCTGAAATTAGTAATGAAATTGCAAATCACAGAAACCCCCTCCACTGGCCAGTAAACTGGGACAATGCAGCCGATGTAGGACAGTGTAGTCCGTGGGCGGTGTCTTTTGTTGCCGGGCCATTGGAACGAGAAGACCACTGAAGATGAGTGTGTCCGGCCGTCGGCTTGCGCCATCTTAATCAGCCTCCGGAATCATGTACAAAGCGGGGACTCTCCAACTAGGCTTTACTCAGAATGTGGTTGTGGTTAAATCTTTATAAAATAATATTTAATATTTCAGTGTATTTGTACAGCAGCTCTCCCCGTTCATATTCAATCATATTTATATTGAAATAATATTGTATAGTGTTCATTACATAACTCTTGTCAATAAATTGTTATGCCCCTATATCGCCGTTAAGGAAAAATATTAACAAAATATTAAAATCATAACAATGTGTTCATTACTACTTCCAGTCATTGTTATGTTGTAATTTGAAAGGTGGCGCATCGTTCATTGGGCGCGATGATTCGCAGCACTCGCATAACCTTGGCTTCTCATGGGTGTGGGTGGCGCACCAACCGCCGAAACTGTTTACCGTAGCTCGGTCAGCTGCAAAGACAGCATGGTGTCGTTGAGAGCTTCTTTCATATTGCTGCTCGTACCTGTCGTGTCAGGGTAAGGCCAATCGTCAAGCTGAAGAAAAAATTAGTTTATTAGACATTTGTACTGCCGTTAACCCTAGCTGGCATAGTCCGAGTATAAACTTCACACACTTGTTAGACATCTAACCAAACTCGTTGCTTGGGTAGTCTGATTGGTCAGTTGTTATGTCACTATAAACTTTTGTGTGCTAAACAAGAGTTTAATTTATTTGTAATAAGTGCGAGGATTAAAAAATTCAAACTGTTATCAGTTCCTCGGGGAACAACCAAAATAATTAAAGGGTGGCATCCATATCACACGTAAAATTTCATTGGAAAACTCAGTGTCCCACAATATCACTTTCAAAGTTTTTTAAATGGCACTGGAAAATTCGGTGTCCAAAATTATATCTTTTACAGTCTTTTATTATCCCACATAAAACTGTATTGCCCAAGTCAATGTAATCAAATCTTAAGAGCAAAATTAGCTGCATTATAATACAGTATATTTAAAACAATTAACACTTAATGCCAGAAAAAACTTCACGTAAATTCATATGTGGAAGACGTCTGTAGCTTTGCTGTCTCATCACACAACCAAGATGTCTAAACGAAGACAATACACAAATGAATAGTAATGAAATCATTGGGAATCATATCTATACAACCATACAAAACATAAAACAAGATAACATTAAGGAGAAGTAGGAAGGAAGATACATGAAAGAGAGAACTATTATCAAATCGANATTTATTTGTAATAAGTGCGAGGATTAAAAAATTCAAACTGTTATCAGTTCCTCGGGGAACAACCAAAATAATTAAAGGGTGGCATCCATATCACACGTAAAATTTCATTGGAAAACTCAGTGTCCCACAATATCACTTTCAAAGTTTTTTAAATGGCACTGGAAAATTCGGTGTCCAAAATTATATCTTTTACAGTCTTTTATTATCCCACATAAAACTGTATTGCCCAAGTCAATGTAATCAAATCTTAAGAGCAAAATTAGCTGCATTATAATACAGTATATTTAAAACAATTAACACTTAATGCCAGAAAAAACTTCACGTAAATTCATATGTGGAAGACGTCTGTAGCTTTGCTGTCTCATCACACAACCAAGATGTCTAAACGAAGACAATACACAACTGAATAGTAATGAAATCATTGGGAATCATATCTATACAACCATACAAAACATAAAACAAGATAACATTAAGGAGAAGTAGGAAGGAAGATACATGAAAGAGAGAACTATTATCAAATCAACGATTAATAATGGAGCACCTTAGATTAACTACTTCAAAACCTCTTGGAATTTCACCTCTAAGGTACCACGGTTAGTGAATATCCGATTTAAAGTGTTCCTGTTAATTATTTACAAGAGCACAATGCTTTGTGTTAAAAAATATTTCCTGCAGTCACAAATTCAGTACAGCTCAGTGTGTGGCCACTTAAATGTAAGTCTTTAAAGAGAAACTGGGAAAATGCAGTGAGTACCATAGCGAAGAGTGGTTAGGACAGGTGATAATACTGTCTATGCAGGCTAAGCCCGTCCTATTGGTAAGTTAAATAGAAAATTTCATTTCTTAGATAGCTTAAGTAATGCAATACAATCGGCATCCCCCCCCCTTCCCTAGTGCATGTTTCATGCAAACTGTCTCTCCTCAGCTACAGATAACTATATATTTCCAGCGTACTTGGGGAGGGGTCCTTACACAGGCGTGGAATACATTGCGCCTAAACAAGCCCCTCTGGGCTACGATATTTTTACAAAAAGAATCCACATTTTCACACATTAAATAAATAAAATTGCTGAACCAATCACTTTTCCCAAATAATACAATACAGTCATCTGTCTGCCTTGCTGAGAAAGAAANTAAATAAAATTGCTGAACCAATCACTTTTCCCAAATAATACAATACAGTCATCTGTCTGCCTTGCTGAGAAAGAAAATCCAGTCTGATCTGGTCATGGCGCTAGCTACTTGAACGCCGTGTATTAACTTATACTCTTGCTACTGGAGCGCGATACTTTCTCGGTGACATTAAGTTAAAATGACCTATTTTTCTATATGTGGGACTAGCAAGCTCATAACAGGGGGCCTTTTTCACACCTGTTACAAGATATGGAAAACTATACAGCGGTAGAAACATAGAATTGATAAAATCCCAGATCTTGCTTACATTCACTGCCTTCACTAAAACTAGTTGGCCGACTTGAACTGTTTTAGTTCGGGACATCTTAGTAAATTGTTTTCTCTTCTCGGTTGCTTAATAAAGTGTCTGCTCCACCAACAATTTAAACTCATCTCTCACTTCTCTCTCTTGAAATTGGGTTTCCTTCATTAAGGCAGGCAGAACTGGTAGTTTATCAGGGTCAGAAATGCTGAATCGCCGACCACTCAAAATCTTCATATGTGTAATTGTGGTTGATTCGCAAACAGTATTATTTAATAATCACTTCCTCTTACTCCTCGGTCAGTTTAACTTGTACTTCCATAACAATTTTATTTTCTGGAGAAATAACTGCAGNATCACTTCCTCTTACTCCTCGGTCAGTTTAACTTGTACTTCCATAACAATTTTATTTTCTGGAGAAATAACTGCAGACCCCCCTTGGTTGACTAGACTGTCCTTCAGTCTGCGATCGCGACCCAACTTCACTGACCCCTACCAGTTTAATCTTCTGTCCTGGCGTGTGTCGTTACCATTCTGTCTGGCTGAGTTGTTACTCCATGTACCCCTCGGTGATGTGGGTACAAAAGCAGGTATGCGTCGGTCTAGCAGCACCTGTTTCGCAAAGTAACCTCGTCCAGGATGTATTGCAAAACCCATATTGCTTTGCGAGCTAATATTATGTTCAGTCACTGTAGCTACCTGCGCTACTTAAAAAATTACTGTTGGCAACAGTACTGGGATAGTACTTTGTCCAGGTACCGTTGAACCATTATTAAGGACCCTGTCCTGTTGCTCGTCACGGTTATGGGTCAAGCCTCGCTGGTTATACAGACTTCTTGATGTGGCTGATTCAATAGGATGTGGTTCAGAATCATTATGTTGATCTCCTGGGCCTCTCCATCGTCCATCTCTGCGGTCTCCACCTCTTTGANATCACTTCCTCTTACTCCTCGGTCAGTTTAACTTGTACTTCCATAACAATTTTATTTTCTGGAGAAATAACTGCAAACCCCCCTTGGTTGACTAGACTGTCCTTCAGTCTGCGATTGGGACCCAACTTCACTCACCCCTACCAGTTTAATCTTCTGTCCTGGCGTGTGTCGTTACCATTCTGTCTGGCTGAGTTGTTACTCCATGTACCCCTCGGTGATGTGGGTACAAAAGCAGGTATGCGTCGGTCTAGCGGCACCTGATNTGTTACTCCATGTACCCCTCGGTGATGTGGGTACAAAAGCAGGTATGCGTCGGTCTAGCAGCACCTGTTTCGCAAAGTAACCTCGTCCAGGATGTATTGCAAAACCCATATTGCTTTGCGAGCTAATATTATGTTCAGTCACTGTAGCTACCTGCGCTACTTAAAAAATTACTGTTAGCAACAGTACTGGGATAGTACTTTGTCCAGGTACCGTTGAACCATTATTAAGGACCCTGTCCTGTTGCTCGTCACGGTTATGGGTCAAGCCTCGCTGGTTATACAGACTTCTTGATGTGGCTGATTCAACAGGATGTGGTTCAGAATCATTATGTTGATCTCCTGGGCCTCTCCATCGTCCATCTCTGCGGTCTCCACCTCTTTGACGATATCTCCTTCTGCGGTATGCCTGTTACACCAGTTCCAACCCCCGTGGTTCCGCGGTTGTTACGGTTCGGTATAGTAATTCTGTATCCTAGGTCTGTACTCATATCTAGGAGGACGTCTCTACTCTGGCTCACGGTTGTCTGTGTATATAGGCTGTGTTCTGTCAGTATTACCTGACCGGTCAGAATCACTGTTATTTTGCTGACACTGTAAGTCTATCTATCTGATCGCAGGCTGGTAAGTCCTCTCTGAAATAAGCAATATCGCTATGATGTCTGCCAGTCCAGTGCGTTTGGTATCTGTACAGCAGATGATGTAAAATCATAGAGACAAATTCTTCGTAGCTAATGGGTGGATCCGTGTATCTTGAGCAATCGTACATCTCCGAGATATGGGCTTACAGCATTTTGCTTTACCAGGCACAAACTTTTCCCCATGTAGTTGAGCTCTTATATAGCCTTGAATTTTTTTGTTCCAGAAATTAATATATGGTACTGCGCAAGCTTAGGTACCTGGCTTGCATGCTCTGACTCAGCTGTGTAAATGTCAGCTGCATCTACTGGCAGTTATGTTCTGCTGCATTTGGTTCTGACAGACTCGTACCTGTCTTATCTCCAGTGTAAGGGTTTCCTTTAACGTAGTTTGTTGCTGTGCTATATTTTCCTGTTATTTGGGGGGGGGGGGTTGTTTTTGCGTCATAATTTGCTGCGATTGTTCGCGGCGCGGTTGCTGGTTGGGCTGTTCTTACGAGCGCGTTTGCAATATGTAGTGCCTAACTCGCATTTGGCCACTACATCCCGTGGGACGGGGTCCAAGCATTGCCAACAGCGATGAACTTGACGCCTACAGGTGTCGGGCCAACCATGGTTGACGGTCAAGGTGCGGCAGGCGAACCTGGCGTTGGGGCCAAGGCCACGGCCCACNGCCCGTCGCGCCGATCGATACTCCCAGCTGGTGTTGGACCATACAGGAGGGGTAATGCCTCCCTGTCCCGCTATGGGCGACTCTCTGCACGTGCCCTGCGCCGTTGATGTAATGGTGGCTGCGGAGCTGATTTTGGCGCGCTTTTACACCACGTGGTGTGGCGTCTCTGGGCATCTTTCTTGCTTCCGACTGGCGTCGGAGAGTTGTCTTAGGTTGATCACTCTGCTACTGACGTGCTCCCTTGATGTTGTCGTATTTTACGNTGTAACATTTCTTAAAGAGAATTTGAGGGGCCGGGAAATGTTTGAGGGTTTTCTGGCTCGAAAAATGCGGGGAATGATGAGGGAAAGGTACGCCCCACGTTGAACGCCAATCAACGCCTGTTGGCTGGGTGCTATTGGGTTAAGGGGAGTTTTGAGGGGCGGTGAAAAACATTGTTGTAGGTGGTTTGTGGATTTGGATACCCGACTAGGCGCCAGACACAGTCGGTGCCAATTGTTTCTGCTGGTGATGATCCCAGGGTGTGGCAGCCTAAAATAATGTCCTGAATAAATCTTGATGATAGGATCCACAATAAATAATAATTTTTCAATATATATTTTCAATGAGCTTTTGGAACCGAGATTCGACTTAATTTTTCAACACAGTCCATTTTGAATTTGTAATACAACCATAGGCAAAAAATTCACTTGCAAAATATTACATATTGTACTTCGCTGCCAACTATTGACCAATGTTTACATTTAAATAGATTTATTTTTACAATCTGTTTAACACGGCTTTCTTAAATTGCTGCATTAAAATATTAATTTAATACAACACTTCTGAAAATATTTCAATCTGTGGTCATACTCAACTCTAATACTGCAATTTAAGACGCAAACAATAAAACATACCAACATTTGCAAAACATTACAAGCACATAGAGTATCTAAATAACAAGAAATATCCCAATATAACTGCCATGAAAATAATAAGCATAAACAATAAATTTGCACTGGAAATAATATAAAAATAATAAGTGGGCAGAAATACCAGACTACCAGACGTTACAGTAACGAAATATATTTACTGTCTTCTTTGTGNTAAAAATAATAAGTGGGCAGAAATACCAGACTACCAGACGTTACAGTAACGAAATATATTTACTGTCTTCTTTGTGATTCTTGCTTTTAATTATAAAATTTGCTACAGAGTAAATATCTGTTAACTAATAATTAGCAATATTATTTTAACTCTATGCGGATCAGCGGATACACTGTTAGAGAAGCGTAATGAATATAACAGAAAGCAGAAAGTTCGTAGCTGCCGCTCTCGTGTACGGTTGAAATATTTTCGTAGTCCTACACACCTGGTGATNACAGAAAGCAGAAAGTTCGTAGCTGCCGCTCTCGTGTACGGTTGAAATATTTTCGTAGTCCTACACACCTGGTGATGGTTTTAGAGGGGCATATAAATAAACTTTGGTGTTTATTTTTCATTTCATACGCATATCACCGATCTATCTGCTGTAACAAGAAAGTCTCTTTATCTTGCTACTTTTTTCCTGTGCGCGTCCAGAAAAATAATCGAAACATGCCATGGTTATACCATTTTTTTACGTTCAAAATATATTCAGTAAACAAAAGATTATGATGGCGTCATGGTTAGAAAATATCAATGATTTGCCGGTAAAATTGTGTAATTATTGAGTGGATAGTTCTCAAGCGACGACGACGAGTTTAAGCTGTGTCCGAATTCGCCCAAAGTGACTTTACAAGCGCTGTCCGAATTGCAATTGAAGTTTACAAGTATACTAAGTGGTATACTTCTCGCGTACTTGCAGTAACTGTGCCGCCATTTTGAGAAGCAATTTGTAGGTTACAATTGACATACGACGTAATTATTTTATTTANCTTGCAGTAACTGTGCCGCCATTTTGAGAAGCAATTTGTAGGTTACAATTGACATACGACGTAATTATTTTATTTATATTTTAGTAGGGTGACCCTACCGCTTGGTAGCTTAGAATTTTGAAATTAGTAAATAACAATAAATCCGCACTTGGNTATTTTAGTAGGGTGACCCTACCGCTTGGTAGCTTAGAATTTTGAAATTAGTAAATAACAATAAATCCGCACTTGGCCTATGTTCGTAACCTACAAAATCTACGGTAAAACAAGAAATCAAATTTGCAAACTCACGGGGAATCAGCAAGATATGGCAAAAGTTATGTGAATTAAATTGAAATTATTTTTTAATCCTTTATTTAATCTTATTACTTTCTGCAATCATCAAGTTATATTTTAGTAATACACCTTCATTCAAAGTGATGAGCCGGCTAATAGATGTCGCCGAAAACTACGTGACTGCCTGTCCGGATTCATAAAGTTTTGGTGGCAAGGGTAAGCAAAGTATGCAAGTATGCAAAGATGCCAGGACGTGGACCGTACACTACCCGGGGGGGGGAGGAGCGCAGTTAAGGGCGAGATTCCCGTGTTTCTTAGCGGCTCCGGCCAGCGCGAGGAACTAGCAGTGACGCTGTGCGCGCGACGCTGAAGAGACATGCAACCTCTGGCTGCAGACTTCAGCTCTAACCAAGTAATATTGCATTGTTAACGGGAAATAGCATCAATTCTCAGTCAACAATACTTCACGGATGTGTGGGAATGTGGTTGGTGCTAAAGCCGTAGAGCAAGTCCCTCACGCACCGCCACTGGAATACAGTATTGCTTCCTCTGTGCNAATGTGGTTGGTGCTAAAGCCGTAGAGCAAGTCCCTCACGCACCGCCACTGGAATACAGTATTGCTTCCTCTGTGCTTGTGAACTTGTGAGTAATCGAAACCTCGGTGCGTCACTCATGCTTCTTGTTTTTTCCAAGTCTTGTCTATTTTACACAGTCCCTGTGAGTACTTGTGCATTCTATCTTTTATAATGTAATCAACTTATTTGGTGGAATCGTATNTATTTTACACAGTCCCTGTGAGTACTTGTGCATTCTATCTTTTATAATGTAATCAACTTATTTGGTGGAATCGTATGTTCTATTAATCTGCAGATTACGTAAACACGCACACATAAACTTAACCAGTATTTATAAGTTACAGGATGATACCTGCCAATGCTGAAGTTTGGAAGTAGGTATTGAATCTGCTCTGCGGCGTGAGGCGCCAGCACTTGATGCTAGCCCTCAGTGATAGGGCGTAGGAATACGTCGACACTGTTGTCTCTAGGTCCAATTTACTAATAAATTACACTTTATTTGCGAGTTCACATAATCGAGTTTTATTGTTGCTTGAACAGGTTAACTGGTACATGAACTCACGAGAACAACTCCCCTCCCCTTTTTCTATGTAGGCTACATATGGTTTGACGCCGCGATTGGCGTGGGGGGGGGGGGGCAGGATTCTTCACACCTGGTGTAGAACTACTTATCTGACACTGCGGCGCTGTCTTCCCTCGGCTGGCGACTTGGAACTGCTCCGGCGCTTGGTGGGGCGTCCCGACGCCTGCTCTCGGAACCCCTCCTCCCGGGTCCACTCAGCACTCTTCGTTTGACGAAGTCGGACTGGCTTTTCTCGGATTCTTCCCGCCGCACGTCCCGCTTGACGGCCTCCGACTGAGGTCCACGTCTTGATGCATTTGGCGAACTCGTTTTCTCTCGGCTCCCGGTCCACCCTTCTCGTTTGACGAAGTCTGACTGACTTTTCTCGGATTCTTCCCGCCGCACGTCCCGCTTGACGGCCTCCGACTGAGGTCGACGTCGTGATGCATTCTCGATCCGGACGCCTCACTTCAGGTCCCCCAACTGACTGCCTGACTGCTCGATCCTCGACTGACTGATCCGTTCCTCCCTCCTTCTCGTGGTTTTGTAGGCTCCATCGCCATATTCAACTTGCACCATCCCTGCACGTGGCCGGGGTGCTTGCCGCGTCCCCCCTGAGTCGTAAAACACGTGGCCGCTGCTCCTGTGGTCCGTAGTCGGCCTGGCGTCGCCCCTTGATTCTGGCCTGGAAGTTTATTGTTCCGTTCTGCACGTGCGGGAACTCTTGGGTGGCCTCTTTGGTTCGGCGCACTTATGCCTCCGGATATTGTGTCGTTATTCTCCCCAGCACGCTCGCTAAAAGCTCTCAATGTTTATGGCAGAAACTAGCCCGGGACAGACTCAGCCACTGGTGTGGGCTTAGCGTCCCTTGGCAGCTGCGGGATGCAGCTGCATCTGCCTTCCTCCGCCTTCCTCCGCATGTGGTCGTTCCGCCGGTCCGTCCTGGCGCCATTCTCCTCATCACGTCCGCAAAACCCTTAATCCTTATTGCGGTCGTCCGCCTGCGAGCTTCGCCAGAGCATGTGTTCTGATGAATATAATATAGGGACGCGGCACGCGTCAAGTTTTTTACCACAAAAGTAATGAAACAGTAATATAATTCTCACAGATTTAGTGAAATAGAACACCAAATTGAAACCGTTTTATGCAAACGAATGAAGTAAATGGATGTCAGAAAAACCTGCTAGAAGCAAAATGCAACTTAAGATTGTATTATTTATTTCGACTTGCTTATGAAAAGGCAACTA
>NQII01001624.1:374944-392504 GCA_002778355.1 Clitarchus hookeri
TCGTTCCGCCGGTCCGTCCTGGCGCCATTCTCCTCATCACGTCCGCAAAACCCTTAATCCTTATTGCGGTCGTCCGCCTGCGAGCTTCGCCAGAGCATGTGTTCTGACGAATAAAATATAGGGACGCAGAATTCGTCAAGGATTTTTAAGTTTCTACAGTCAGATCTTTGCACTGCTGCAAAATAATTCTTTATGTGGTAGCAATTATGTGTGGGATTCATGGTGGTGATACATTCCATTGCTTATATAAATACATTTATATAGGCGGTAAAATTTTTTTTCATTTAATTAGTTAATTTTAGCCATACAAATAATACATTTACAAAAATCAAGTACTGCAACATTATATTGTATTATTAAAAAAAATCACAATTTTTGACAAAATTAGCAGCAAACAATAGTTATCACTTCATCAAAACTGACAAAATCGTGATGTTTTCACCATAAACAGGCGTGTGTATAGATACTGTAAGTACAGAAAGTATTAGGACACACTTTTAAATAAAATAAAAACATGTCTACTTCCTAAATAAAGCACACGATAACGCCTTTAATTTGTACACTCAGTTTAATAATAATGTAGTATATATAGAATAAAATATAACAAAACTGAAGAAACAACTTCTTTCCAACAAGATAAGTGTTTCGACACACAGAATAAAACTGAAACAAACATCCATAAAGAACACAAATGTCCACTTCAATTCTTGGTCTGATAGCCTTTGGCTGCAATTACGGCTTGAAGCCAGGTTGTTTTTATGTACTTCTGGCGATGGTTGGCAAGTGCTTATAACTATTTTCCCCCTTACATATTTTTTATATATGTTTGCATTAATGTGTAGTAGTGTTGATCTTATCGCACCTGTGCTTCTCGGCTTCGCAAAAGTTGTTTTTTTTTTTACTAACGAAAAGTATAGCACATGATGCTCGCGCAATATACGTAGGTTGTTAAATGCTTGTAACCATTGGCTTTTAAATTATCTTTATATCAGTTTGCATCAGCTTGTAGCAGTGACATCTTTCTTGCGCGACAAATGGTTTTAATGTATGCGGTTTTGTGGCAGGCAAAGGAAAACTGTCTTTACAAGTCACGTAATGCGTATCGCAATTGTACTGTAATCATTTTTGTGGTCAGTCCTTGTGATCATTCGTTCTTTCTATGTCGACGTGCATTCTAGCTTTACTTAACTTCTTGGTGTGATATCGACACTGATATAACTATTGTGGACTGTAACTCCATCGGTTTTTTTATAAGTGCACTTAGGACATACTTGACACTTGCGACCTTTTTCGTTGTCGGGGGTGATTTCTATGTCACGAATTTGGTAGCTGTATCTTACATTGTTCGGAAATTAGGCCAACTATGTCTATACATATGCTTAGGAAATACTTGACCTTGCGGTCGTTTCCCTTGTAGTTGGTGAGGTGTATGTTTTTAATTTGGTAGCTGTATCTTAAATGGTTCGAAAATTACAGTCAAATATGCTTATAAGTATGCTTAGGGCATATTTGACTGCGAAAATTTTAGTTGTCTGGGGTGATGTCTATGTTACGAATATGGTAACTGTATCTTAAATGGTTCGGAAAGTACAGCCAACTATGCTTACAAGTATGAGAAAACCGAGGTGGAATGATAGAGCATGAGACTTGTGTCCCTGCTAGGGCACCAGGTGAAAGGATGCCAGAAGGAATATGAGAACATAAAATCGGAATGTAAGAGCATGAACAAACAAGGTAATCGAATTCTGGAAGACTCGGAGAAAACTCCCTCGCTGGGAATGCAAGAGCATGAAGTAGGGAACAAAATGGCTAGTGCTGGTATGGAATGATAAAGCGTGAATGTCGCTCCTCACGCCTCAATCCCTATTTGGCTAAATAGGAGTCATTGTGGAGTCATCAACAGAAATTGAACGAAAACATTTGTTGATGGTAATTCGGGAAATTTTCTGGCAAATTTGGCCGTTTTTACTGGTACTGGCTGGCAAAATGACCGCTATGGTAGGAAAAAAGGAAAAAAAAAAGACGTCATCTAAGATGGCCACCGCTCGTCCCCCTCGTCCCCGCCAGGACGCCTACAATTGTCTATTTCTAACTACTGTCATTCCAAATACTTATTTTATGCTCAACTTCCGTTAACATTTTATGTTTAATTCTATAATTATATTTAAACCTGAAGTGTGGTGAACGGAAACCATAAAGAGAGTACTTGAAGATCATACCATAATCAAAATAATGGGAAAGTTTCCTACGAGCATCACATTTTACGTATGATATACGCTTGGATATATCTTCACTGGACATATCCAATTACTTATTTTATCCACTGTAGCTAATCTACAAAAAATTAACCAAAAATATCAGAGTTGCAGTTCTGAATGCACAAATGGGATTCCAACCCTTCCTTTTATGGAAGGAAGTTGATATTGGCACCCACTCTGTTATGGTTTGCACTTCGCCATTCAATAATGCATTAACCGAAAACTTTTACTCTGTGTAACAAGCAATAAATGTCTACTTCAGGTGTACTTCCAAGGACTGGTTACATCTTTCTGAATTATGTTTAATTATTTACGCAATATTTTATTTGTATATCTCTAGCTTATTTTTTGGTGACTAATCACTTGGCAAAGTTTGTCGGTAGAGTGCAGTGCTGCCATCCTGTATACATGAAGGCATAAACACTTAGTAAATGTGTTGCTTGTCCTCTACTATCGTATAAACGAGCTAAGTTTGACTGACTGTAGTGTGAAAGGGAGAGTAAACTGATGAGATTATTATTTTAATCTTGGACCCAATAAATGATCACCACTAACAGTGAATTCTGACCTGGGGTTTGAACTTGCACGACTCCACATCTATAAATGTAGCCGCTCTCGTAAGTAACTCTTATTAAAATTTAAAAATAATTTATGTCTTTAAAAGATTTCTTAGTTTATTGCAAAAATTAAATTAAATGTCTTTCTCAAACCAGGTATCGAGCTTACAAGCTGAGGTAAGCAAAGTACGCGCACAACTACGAGAATAAATATCTACTGCACGAGAGGAAATCGAGTTCGTCAAAGAACAACGCGCTGTTCGGGCCAGCGGAACAGAGTTGCGTTTCAACGAGCTAGAGAAGAAGGCTGAGTGCAGACATAACCTAGATGTTGTAGACGAGCAGGTTTCTGCGCAACTAGATCCGTTTTACAGGCATCTGGAGGATAAATTGCAAATAAAACCGACGCCAGTGTTGCCAAAGTGGGAGAAAGGAAATATTAATTTCGTGGAAGAAAAAATGAGACAGAGTAGCTGCTTCTATGAGAGATCCACAACTGTCGGAAACTCCGCGCAGTGACTTCCGGACTGCACTTGCAGTTACTTCATCGCAGCTGAACTCACCCACATCAGCCACTGTCGCCCCGGAAATGGCTCGACAACACAGCGCGCCACTCAACGCACTGCCTCATCGTCCCTCAAAGTTATGGGTGGAGCAGGTACCTCGTTTCAAAGGGGAGAATCCTATGAATTTCCTCGCACGGTTCGAGGAATACACCAAGGTGTTCGGCTTGCCTGACACAGACAGCCACGCACGTTGTCTGAACCGAAGCTTGCGTAGTACCGCATATTACTGGCGGGAGATTAACCGCCCTAACACCAACACACACGCCGACTTTCAAAAATAAATTTGTGGCAAATTTCTGGAACAAAAATAATCCAAGAGAAGAGAGAACAATTTACTAAGACGTCGCGAATTAAAACAGTTCAAGTCGGCCAGCTTAGTTTTTATCGAAGGCAGTGAATGTAAACAAGTCCTGGGATGTAATCAGTTCTCAGCTTCTGCAGCCGTGTAATGGTCCATGTGTTGTGGCAGGAGTTACGAAGGCCAACTGCTACGAGCTTGCTTGTCCTACATCTAGAAAAAACAGTAGGTAATTCTAACTTAGCATCACTTATGAATAGGGGCAGTGATATTTCGCGAAAAGATTTCGAGACAAGGTACAGTCGAAAACACTGTAGGGTCGTCCAGCTTCTTTTATTTGCTAAAAAATGTTCTGACCCGTGTTAACCGTTTGCACACGAATCACGAAGGTTCAGTGTCGGAGTTACTTAGTCCTGAGTGGCTTGGTCGAAGACGGACTCGGCACCAGCAGCCAATGGAAGTACAACAACAGCTGAGGTGTGTATATAGTATTGAAGTCTACTGTGTGCTCTGATTTTTACGCGAAAAGTCACTGGCCCTACTTATGAAGTATCACGCTCCAACAGCAGGAGTATAAGTTAATATACGGCGTCAAAGTAACTAGCGCAGAACAGGACCAGATGACAGGGTTTTTTTTTTCAACAAGGCCGACAGCTGACAGTATTTGTTTATTTGGGAAAAGTTAGGTCAGCCATTTTTACATTTTTTTTTTTTTTTTTTACCCAGCAGGATAGTTGCAAATTTTCATTTATTGCCTCAGTGACGATTAAATTGAGCGTGTGTGCAACACATGACAGCTGAGGTTTCTTCAGTAGTTCAACAGCTTTTTTTTTTTTTTTTTTTTTTTTGTGCTTTCCTGATGCTAAGTCAGATGCTCACCTAGGCTTTATTTGGAGTAACAGCTGGGTGTGTTGCAGGAAATGGGGTAGGCCTAGGGGACAATCTATGTAGAATACACTNACTTTAGCTTCATTATCGGTGACAATAGCAACAGTTTTAGATAACACACTCCACTCAGAAAGAATGTCACGAATACAGGCCACGATGTTCTCACTTGCATGACTATCTCTAATTGGTAGGGCCAGTGACTTTTCGCGTAGAAATCGGAGCACACAGTAGACTTCAATACTATGTACACACCTCAGCTGTTGTTATACCTCCATTGGCTGCTGGTGCCGTGTCCGTCTTTGACCAAGCCACTCAGGACTAAGCAACTCCGACAATGAACCTTCGTGATTCGTGCGCAAACGGTTAACACGGGCCCGAACATTTTTTAGCCAATCAAAGAATCTGGAAGACCCTACGGTGCTTTGGTCTGTATCTTGTCTCGATATCTTTTCGCGAAATACCACTGCCCCTGCTAATTGGTATTGTTGAAAGAACAAACGAGTGCAGTGTGCTCTCTGGAATGCAGTGGGCTGTACCTGTCAGGTACGATGTAGCATTTTCTCCTGTCCGCACGTCTGTTGCCATAGCAACAT
This sequence comes from Clitarchus hookeri, assembly GCA_002778355.1. Classification (NCBI taxonomy): domain Eukaryota; kingdom Metazoa; phylum Arthropoda; class Insecta; order Phasmatodea; family Phasmatidae; genus Clitarchus; species Clitarchus hookeri. The sequence goes on from NQII01001624.1 coordinate 380,105, forward strand.
AAGATGCAGCATGCAAAGTATCAGCTACTGTTTTACGCGCATTGTCGTACGTGTCAGGTAAGAGTTTCGTTGACAACATCTTCCTGCTTGGAGGTGTATATTTTGGTTCCAGTTTCTTAGAATATTTTTGAAACCCCTGATTTTCAACGATAGACAAGGGCTGTAGATCTTTTGCTATCATTTTCACTAGTACCGTATATACACTGAAGAGGCAAAAAAAAACTGGTACACCTGCCTAATATCGTGTAGGGCCCCCCGAGCACGCAGAAGTGCCGGAAGACGACGTGGCATGGACTCGACTAATGTCTGAAGGTATGCAGGAGACAATTCACACCATGAATCCTGCAGGGCAGTCCACAAATCCAATCTGCGCCAATTTGAGAAAGGGTTGCACGTCTGTCACGTTTAATGATTCTCGTCAGTCGTCGTTTGTCCCGTTGTTTCACGATCTTTTTCCGGCCGCAGCGATGTCGAAGATGTGATGTTTTACCGGATTCCCGATATTCACGGTACACTCGTGAAATGGTCGTACGCGAACATCCAAATGTTATCGCTACCTCGGAGATGCTACGTCCCATCTCTCGCGTGCCGACTATAACACCACGTTCAAACTCACTTAAATCTTGATAACCTGCCATTGTAGCAGCAGTAACCGATCTAGCTGCCGACCGCATCGCGTTACTCTGATTGGTTCGATACCTCTGTTATTTGCGTACGCGCGCCTATGCCAGCTACATTAGATAACTCAGTCGTCTCGACTGTAGTTTGCTGCGAGAAGGTTGGTCTACCTGAGTGTGACGAATAAGATGGACTGGCAGTTGCAGTATTGTTGCCTAAACAGGAATTCGTTTTACAGTAGTCTTCTACTTCAGATAGTAATGTATCTGACGTTAAAACAGGAGGATATAATTTGTGTAAACGTGTTTGTCAATTCGAAGTATTCCTAAAAAAAACTTCAATCTATTTTTGCATATTTGACAAATCGCACAAGTTTAATCCAAGTTCTTAACAAAATACTTCCATACAACAGAACGGTTTCTGCGATTCATATTGTTTTATCAGAAACAAATATTACACAAGCATAAAAACAGATAAATATGTCACACTATATAAATAATTTTCAAGAATTTTAAATGCTACCATTATACGTACAAAAATCACGACTTCTTTATAAACACAAGTGCCATCACTTGTGCGAAACGTCTTTCATAAATTCGCTTCAATAATATGCTTTTCAAGTGTTATCAAGAAAGTTCATTCGTTTATTTGAAACAGCGAATGGAGGAAAAAATCGAATATTCGGAATCCCAATGATTCATTCGATTTCAAACGAGACTATTCGAATGAAATTCGATTATGTGTTGTATTTTTCTGTTTAGCATGTTGTCTTGCAGATGGTGACACGTTTTAGTAAGTATCTGCCTGGTGGCACTACAGAAATTAAATTTGCTAATATGGTGGTCACATATAAATTGGTTTGTACTTCTCCTCATATGTTCTGCAGTTTAAGTCTGGCGAAGAACACTTACGTATACAATCAATTAAAAGTTTGATGTTACATTGCACACTACATACAGCGGCATAAATAATACTAGGCATCCTATCTGGAAGGTCCGCCGCACCCGAGTCACGCTGAGATAAACTAGGTCGTTAAACCAGAACATTCCTTAAATAAACACAGGAGTTCAATCAGCTGAAGGCCAGGAGCGCGCGAGCCGCAAAAGTTTTACCATGGCAACACGGCTTTGTAACTTGAAACTTTGTAGGATTATCGCAAGCCTATCATTCAAACATTCCTTCATCACTCGCCGTCTGATATCATATTACTACTCTGTCCTCCACGCACTCTTTCATCGCTCGCGCGATGCAAAGCACCGACACGCAACTCTCTGTATCTCTCTATCTCTCTACATCTCTATTTCCCTCTATCTATCTCTCTATCTCTCCCTCTCTCTATCTCTCTCCCTCTCTCTATCACTCTCCCTCTATCTCTATATATCTACCTCTCTATATACTGTGGTTAAGCCAGCGCCACATAAATTAAGATGCCCCGCCCCCTCTATACTAGTATTTTCTCTACCTACTTATAAAGAGCATGGTTTCCATCCATCTGTCTCCTGTAGCATTTTATGATCATTCTGATAACTCATGCAACAAACTTTCAATTCTTTCCTGTCGAAAGGGCTTTTACTGTGTCTATGCCGGTTTTCCCCTTTCTCTTCTTAGTATAGTAGTTCAGCTATAAGTACACTTGGGGAGGTTTTCATCCAAAATCTGGCCATGGCAGCCCCAATCCCTCTCTGCCGCGATGCATGTCTCCTTGCATGATTTCCTTCCCTTGTAGGCGTGAAGGGGCTTAACCCTGAGACGCAATTAACTCCCGTCCCTACCGCGGGCTCACATATAACACTTAGTTTTAGAGTAGGTTAGAAAATCTATATGTATATATATATATATAACTCTTCTCCTCTTTCTCAAAGAGACAAGTGGTTTGAGCGAAAGAAAATTCAGGCTGATCTAGTAACGTTCATATTACTTCCAAGTTTTTAAAACGGGGTATCACTACTGCACTGCTGCAGTTGTAATACAAGCTACCCGAACTAGAGTTTCGTATCACTGTAATATTAGAATATCTCGCGCCGCTGTTTGGCCCGTTTCCTTCGGTATACAAAATACGACAGATGCAGGCCTAATTTTCAGTGTCAGAAAACTCTGAGATTACGCCTTATTTTAGTTTAACCGGTTTACTTCGGTGATTTCTACTAGAGTCCATTTTTATGCGCCAGCTTTATGGAAAACGTACTTTAAGCAGTTTTTTTTAAATTAAATTTGATCTTTTATTCCTTTTTTTTTTTTCCCCCAAAGTTTTTCTTACTGCAGCCACACTGACAATTTTTGGTCCGTCATTCTCGCGATCGATGGCGCTAGTCCATCCTATAACATTTTCTTCCCCGTTCTCTGCCATTCCCTTTATTTCCGTTAAGCCACTTTTTCGGGTTTACTCCATTATCTGCTTCGTACTGTCCGTGGTCTCCTCAGCATACTTTTTGTTCCACTTTTTTGGCTTTGGTTTACCGCGCTTCTGTCTAAAAGCTTCTCACCTCAGTTACAACGTGCCTTTTTGCTTATCGTGTGCTGCCCAATACTTATTCCGGGATTCACAAAATAGCTTACTCTCTCATCCAGCACCATGTTTTAGATATTTTTTAATATTCTTATTTACATTCGGTTTTATAACGTAAACTTTTAAAATGATGTCCGTATCGTTATGGGAAAAACACCAGCGGAAATATCCAGGAACTTAGCAAATTTACTGACATCAGCCATTCTTACGTATTTCCTCATTTAAGGTTAAATACGGCAAAACATTTAGTAACCCCACACTGCTGGACTTAAGTACGTTGTGCTTCGAAGAATCTCTATTCAGAGCGTCATTTACAGATATTATTAGTTTTCTATCTGAACAAAGAGCTTCCAGTAGCATATGGAAAATATGTTGTGTGCTAACTTTTTATACTACATTGCTCATAATCTTGCATTTAGATGGTGCTAAAAAAAAAAAAAAGTTGTTGGTATTGTATTGGCGCAGAACACTTCATATTACCTGGGAAATATGTATCACCAAAGCCCGAAGCAATAGGAAATAGAGATTATTTAGTAAATCCAGAGAGCAGTTATGTTTGTCAATTACGAGCATGTTTTCTTGTAACAACGGAAATCATCGTGACGATGTCCGTTGATATAATGATTTGAAAAAAAAAAAATACAAACATGCAGCGTACCACGTCAAATGAAAGTTTGTACATTTTTTTCTTTTCAAATGCCTTCTTTAGTTTAACGTAAATTTTGCCTTCTATGTACGTAGTCTTTTGTGTGATCACTTATTCCTAGGGGAAGTGATATTTCGCGAAAAGATTTCGAGACAAGATACAGTCCAAAACACTGTAGGGTCGTCCAGCTCCTTTGATTGGNCGAAAAGATTTCGAGACAAGATACAGTCCAAAACACTGTAGGGTCGTCCAGCTCCTTTGATTGGCTAAAAAATGTCCTGGCCCGTGTTAACCGTTTGCGCACGAATCACGAAGGTTCGGTGTCGGAGTTACTTAGTCCTGAGTGGATTGGTCAAAGACGGACACGGCACCAGCAGCCAATGGAGGTATAACAACAGCTGAGGTGTGTGTATAGTATTGAATTCTACTGTGTGCTCCGATTTTTACGCGAAAAGTCACTGGCCCTACTCATAGCAGTTACTGAATGGTAATTGCTTGTACTGGCGAGAATCAACATGCATCACTCATGCTCATTTTTGTTATCAAGCTTGTTGACGCGCCTCGAAATTTGTATTTTTCGTACGTATAACACGAGAATAGCAATAAACATAACTATTATCCCCACCCCGCTGGCGTAGTTATAGTCTGTTTGTTTGATGAAGGGAAATTTATTTACGCTTTCCGTGACAGGTATATCTGAGATTTCTTGGTAAGTTGGTAACATGCCATATGTTACCTGTTGAAGTTGCCAGTGCGCATCTATGCATGTTTTAATGGCATTAAAATGTATCCCTGCATCAAGACGTATTTGGGATATATCAAATGACTGATCTCTGAGCCAGTGGATAGGGATCACTGTTTGCGTGAGGGTGACTGTACACGTCAGCGTATCGCATAAGCGCGATGCTCCTATTGTCACTTCCATTCCGGATAAGAGTTGGCACCCACATGGCAGTTGTATTTCAGTGCTGCCAATTTCTCCTGGCGGGATATTTCGGTTTAGTACTATTGCAACTCGATCCCGGATTCAACGCGCATGATTTATGAACCAATACGTTAACGATTTCAGATAGTTTCAGGTTTTTGTAATGGGATCACGTACGTAAGGGGGACCGTGTCCTCGTGATAAAATGTTGTATTGACTTNATAGTTTCAGGTTTTTGTAATGGGATCACGTACGTAAGGGGGACCGTGTCCTCGTGATAAAATGTTGTATTGACTTCTTGTCAGTACAAAGCCTGCTTGGGTTCGAAAAGAGGAATCGTTATGCGTCCATGACATAATACTGCTGAAGAAGAAGAATATTTTTCTGACGTGCTATCCCATGTTTGTACGNTAGTTTCAGGTTTTTGTAATGGGATCACGTACGTAAGGGGGACCGTGTCCTCGTGATAAAATGTTGTATTGACTTATTGCCAGTACAAAGCCTGCTTGGGTTCGAAAAGAGTAATCGTTATGCGTCCATGACATAATACTGCTGAAGAAGAAGAATATTTTTCTGACGTGCTATCCCATGTTTGTACGTTGCTTCTTTTCTTCAGGCACACTCCGAAAATGGAAATCAAAATTAAATTCATTTATTAAATATAGGAAATTTTTGTAACACGTGTATTTACGGTATCATACTTGTAGTTTTTTTACAATTCGTATTTCTATTACTGAAGGCCCTAGTACCTTTGAAATTAAATAATGCTCCTTAAATACGAAATACAGCGCTTTGTGCCGCGATCTATTGCGTACTCAAACCCAGTCACCTTCCTTGATAACACTCGGACGATGAGTTTGATCGAATTGGCCCTTTTGTTTATTTTGAGACTGTAAGGAATTAATTGTTGCCTTTTCTCATTCCTTAAGTAGTGCTTCACACCAACCCTGTCCCCTCTGTGAATATTTCTTAACTAATAAAAGGGAGGGTTGTGTTGCTTCGACCCCATGCAGCAAGTAAAAAGGGGTATATCTGGTACTAGCATTTACAGTAGTATTGTAATTGAACACGATGAAGTCTACGTATTCGTCCCACGATGCGGAATCCCTGTGTGCGAACGATGTAAGTTGTTGGGCGATAACCTGCGAACGCTGTAAGTTGTTGGGAGATAGCCTGCAAACGCTATAAATTGTTGGGCGATAACCTGCGAACGATGCAAGTTGTTGGGCGATAACCTGCGAACGCTGTAAGTTGTTGGGCGATAACCTGCGAACGCTGTTAGTTGTTGGCCGATAACCTGCGAATGCTGTAAGTTGTTGGCCGATAACATCGTCCATACTTCCAACTAGACCATTACACATGGGACTATACGCGGTAGTTTGGAGCTTCTTTATTTGTAATTTCTTAAAAAACCAGGCAATGAGTTTACTATTGAAAGATGTACCCCTGTCTGTTTATATTTGCCTAGGGCATCCATATCTAAGAATTACGTNGCAATGAGTTTACTATTGAAAGATGTACCCCTGTCTGTTTATATTTGCCTAGGGCATCCATATCTAAGAATTACGTTTTTAATAAAAAAAATCGCGCATTCTCCGCGTCTATTTTTTTTACTGCCTTAGCAATAATAAATATATTTGTTTGAAAAAATTCTGACGCAACTAAGACGAAGCGATTCCTATTACGGGATGTTAGTAATGGCCCTTTAGCATATAAGGTTCATGCTTTTAGTAAGGATGTAGATTCAATTGGTTGTAATTCTCCCATACGCTTCTGCCTACTGGATTTAGTTTTTTGACATATTGGACATTTTTAATATATTCTTTGACATCCTTATTCATTGAATCCCATTTATAAGCCTGTTTGATTTTTTGAAGTGTTTTGTAAACACCAAAGGGGCTAACCCTTATAAAGGGCCACGGTGTGCCGCTATAATCTCTTGTGTTTAGTATGTTGGCACTAATGTAACTTTATTCTCCCTTACAGGCGTATGAACCTTGAGATAGATTTTGCATTTCGCTGCGAAACCATACCGTCTAGGTAATTTTTTTNCTCCCTTACAGGCGTATGAACCTTGAGATAGATTTTGCATTTCGCTGCGAAACCATACCGTCTAGGTAATTTTTTTGTATTTGGGATCTGCTTTATCTGGCTCTGTTAACGCAATTTTTAGTTTTTGAATATGCGGAACCCTCTCATATTCGCCAGAAATGGGTGAATTAATTGTATTATTTTGTATTGCAAAGAGTAATAATTCCTGATCATTTTCAATATTAATAAATTCTTGTTCGTGGTTGTAAAAAGGAATATTATACATTTTATTATTTTCTTTGATTATCTAAATTTTATTTTTTTTTAAAACAAGATCTACATTATATACGTTGATATTCTGCTGATTATCTTGTATTATATAAATGGCTACGTGGAATAATTAAGTAATAGCCCTTACAAGTGGTTTGAGTGGAATTAATTTTCTTCTTCTCTGTACACTCCAACGTAACGACAATTCGAAGGAGAGTTAAAGCAGCGAGCTCTGCGTTGAATTCACTGTTAAACCGCATTAACAGTACGACATCGAATTGAAAGTTTGACTCTTTTTTTTGTGTAACCATACACGAATAAGCAGCAGCATCAATTAAACTTATGACGCCACGTCAGCTTTCTGTCTGATGAGTCAGCGAGTGAATAGCTGGAACGGTCCCGTCCCCTGCCCCTCCTATGAATATTTCGCCGGCCGCCATTGCCCACTCCTTTCTAGGTACGGACGCCCACAAACTCCCCCCCCCTCCCAACACTGTGATGTCAGTGTTTTCAGCTGCATGTTCACGGAACATCCCAAAATGTAATACATTCACTGTTAATCTCCCGTATAAAAAAAAAGGTCCGAGATTTTTTTTTCCACGCCGTTTTACACGACACGAAAATAATTGGTTAAACAAAAAAAAAAAATTTCTTCATAATTTTGAACATTTTCTTTTTAAAAATTTGTCCTTACTTTGTAACAACTTTAAATGTGTGCACACAACTCTGTTGTTATGACACTACCTCAAATTTACACTTTCAGATACGCTGAGATAAGCGATTGAACTTTTGGTGTTCAAGAAAAATATAGAACATGTTCGAAACGAAAATCTCGAAGGAGAACGAGAAAGTGAAGAAATTGAAAGAGAAAATGGTCGCTACTATGACGTTTCTATTACGTCATATAACATTCAATGAATTTATTTAAATAAAAATTGAAGGTAATTTGAAGAGAACAAAAAGTGATCGTTTGAAAGGGCCTTAACACGCACGTCCCGCGCTCCATAGCTCATGCGCGCACAACGCTGAACCCGAGCGCAATGCGTCCGTCGTCACGCTTTCCTGTGCACTTTTGACTGCTAACAGGCGGACTTTACTATACACGATAAGCGAGTGAAGAGATTTGGGCGGTTCTTAACTTGGACGTCTTGAGAGCCGATGAGGGTGAAACGAGGCGAGTGAAGTGTTTCACCTAATAGGCCTATGGATTTGATTGACAATCTTATACACTGAAGAGCAAAAAAAAAAAAAAAAAACTGGTACACCTGCCTAATATCGTGTAGGGCCCCCGCGAGCACGCAGAAGTGCCGCAAGACAACGTGGTATGGACTCGGCTAATGTCTGAAGGTATGCAAGAGGCATTTAAATCTGCGCCAATTTGAGAAAGGGTTGCACTTCTGTCCCGTTTAATGATTCTCGTCAGTCGTCGATTGTCCCCTTTCGTTCACGATCTTTTTTCCGGCCGCAGCGATGTCGAAGATTTGGTGTTTTACCGGATTTCCTATATTCACGGTACACTCGTGAAATGGTCGTTCGCGAACATCCAAATGTTATCGCTACCTCGGAGATGCTATGTTCCATCTCTCGAGCGCCGACTGCAATTCCACGTTCAAACTCACTTAAATCTTGATAACCTGCCATCGTAGCAGCAGTAACCGATCTAGCTGCCGACCGCATCGCGTTACTCTGATTGGTTCCATACCTCTGTTATTTGCATACCCACGTCTATACCAGTTTTTTTGGCTCTCCAGTGTAGTTGTGCAGGTCCTTCGTGTTCTTTCCAGGACGTGGCTCCAGTGCCATCAAAAATAATCTCTCGGACGACCATAGAGTCAAAGACCAGGCCTGGAAGAAAAATGCATTCTCAAGTCCTCACTTCAACTCCGCCGAAGAAACGTCTTGAAGATGCTAGGCCAAAGAAGGTTGTTACCACAAACAAATAAAGAAAAACGTGTAAGGCAGAAAAGTAAACAACATGGGGGCTCATGCCTGGTTTCCCGGCCGAAAAAGAAACTGTTTCTCAAGAAGATCCTTTCGGGAAGTTCGTCAGAAGATGATGCATCTGATTGACGTGACGACGTAGAACCAACAGTATGCAATACCAAAGAAATTTGCACCCTCTGTGAAGATGAAAGGCAGGACAATGAACTTTTGTTTAAATGCAGTAGNTATGCAATACCAAAGAAATTTGCACCCTCTGTGAAGATGAAAGGCAGGACAATGAACTTTTGTTTAAATGCAGTAGGTATGTGCTCAGAGAGGACTCGTGCAGATTCATTGTGTTTGATTCACACAAAAATTGTGTTTGTGGCTATTGTCGGTCTTAAACACTAGTAGCTTAGCAGCTAGTTGATTTCCTTTGCTATGATTTGACTATCTGACTTATTCCATGACTTTTCTTAATGATATATTTGTTACGAACAAAGTAAACTGTTACAGTTTCTTATATAATACTTTAAGCTTTTATATTTGCCATTTGAATTAATAAAGTGAAAGCAATGTGTCCGAAATCACGGAAAAATACTGGTAAATATAGATGCTCGGAATGACCCACATGTTGGGGTAATTTCAATCAAGCCTATGACTTATAAAAACACAAATTTTCTCATTGAAGCAAAAGTCAATTCTTAATTTTCAATATCCAGAAACTATGATAAAATATAGAAAAGTATACAGGATGGGTATATACGAATAACCCAACTTTGAAGGTCTATAATATCAAAACCAAACAACCTACAACCTTGATTGACCAATAAAATGAACCGTGGAACNAGGTCTATAATATCAAAACCAAACAACCTACAACCTTGATTGACCAATAAAATGAACCGTGGAACCTTGAAGTTTATTTACAGTACATTCATAAATGTTCAATGTGACCACCACGAGCGGCCCGAACGACATCTACGCGATAATCAAACTCGCTCCACACTCTGGTCAGCATGTCCGGTGTTACGGTTTGGATGGGNCCCGAACGACATCTACGCGATAATCAAACTCGCTCCACACTCTGGTCAGCATGTCCGGTGTTACGGTTTGGATGGTGTGCGTAATTCTCGTTTTGAGGTCGTCAATATTAGCCGGCAATGGTGGACGAAACACTTGATCCTTTATGTACCCCCATAGAAAAAAATCGCACGGGGTAAGATCCGGGCTTCTTGGGGGGCAGTGATGAAGAGCCTGGTCACCAACTGCTCCTCGACCAATACAGCGTTGCGGCAACGTCTCGTTCATGTATCCGCGAACAGCTAGGTGCCAATGGGGTGGCGCACCATCCTGCTGGAAAATGAAGTCCCCCGCCGCCTCTTCTAACTGAGGAAACAACCACTCTGCAAGTATGTCCAAATAAGGGATTCCAGTAACAGTGGACTCGTGAAAAAAGAAAGGGCTGAAAACAGTGTCTTTGGATACAGCGCAAAACACGTTCACTTTGGGGGAAGCGCGCTCATGTTCGGTGGTTTCATGTGGAGGCTCCTGGCCTCATATCCGCACGTTGTGCCGGTTCACCTTGCCATTTGTATGGAACGTCGCTTCATCGCTAAAAACCAGCTTAGACCTTAGACATGAAGGCGTCGTTTACCTCATTCTGGGCAAGAACGAACGCGCAGAAATCACGTCTCAGTTCTTTATCCCTTTCGGTAAGAGCCTGTACAAACTCTGACCTGTATGGTTTGTACAGCAATCGCTTTCGCAACACTGTCCATACCGTCGATTGAGGGATTTAAATTTCCCGGCTAGCTTGTCGAGTTGATTTTCTCGGACAGCGAACGAAAGCTTGTTGAATCCGTTGCACATTCTCTTAGGACAAACGCGGCCACCAGGAACTTTTGCCTTTGCAAAGGTACCCTGTGTCACGGAACTGATGAAACCAACGTACGATACTCCACCTATCGGGAGGACGACGTCCGTATTTGCGACGGAATTCACGTTGAACAGTCGTAACCGATTCACATTTAGCAAACTAAATAACACAGAACGCCTTCTATAGTTCCGTCGCCATTATGATGCGGACTAACACACAACACACGCTCATAGTGCGACGACAGACGCTCCCAGTGTCATCTCTCGGCACATAAAGGAAACATCAGACCGTCCCCTTCATATTGGCGTGTCAAATGCGAGCTCGCTTCCCCCTCACCACCTCAAACCGAGAGTTACGGACGCCATCCAAACCGTAACACCGGACATGCTGACAAGAGCGTGGAACGAGTTTGATTATCACGTAGATGTCGTTCGGATCACTCATAGCGGTCAAATTGAACATTTGTGAACGTATGGTAAACAAACTTCACGGTTCAGTTGATTGGTCAATCAAGGTTGTATGTTGTTTGGTTTTGATATTATAGACCTTCAAAGTTGGGATATTCTTTTTTACTCATTCTGTATATTCTGATATGCACGTACCTACTGAAACACATTTTCTTTTTATGAGCAATATTGCTTAAGTGATCGGAGTTCCCCCACTTTACTAGCGTTGGGTAAACGTTTGCGAATACTTGAAATTATTAATTTTCCTTTCCTTTATTGTAATGCATGCAGGCGCAAGAATCAGCAAATTTGTTAAATATTTACTTCTGTAATATTTTTACAGTTTCAGTTGACTGACGACCAGGCTCAGAACAACGTGAATTTTACATATGGCGGAAGGATACACAACACGCGTACAAGTAGATCTTACGCAGGGCTTTCGAAAGTGCTCAGCCTACCGTGAACTGCCTATACCCGCAACAGTGTGTTACCGGGCGGTGTTCGTGTTACCCACCTGCCACGCACTAGTAAGCATTGTTTTGAAATTGAAACGCGAATTACTCGGAAACTGCGAGGCTTAGGATATTTACACAAGGCGACATTTTTCTTTAATTGTGACATGCGGATTAATAAACCCATCACTTAATTCCCCAAATATGCTACCGCGCCATGGAGGTTAGTTCGNTTGGGTAAACGTTTGCGAATACTTGAAATTATTAATTTTCCTTTCCTTTATTGTAATGCATGCAGGCGCAAGAATCAGCAAATTTGTTAAATATTTTCTTCTGTAATATTTTTACAGTTTCTGTTGACTGACGACCAGGCTCAGAACAACGTGAATTTTACATATGGCGGAAGGATACACAACACGCGTATAAGTAGATCTTACGCAGGGTTTCCAAAAGTGCTCAGCCTACCGTGAACTGCCTATACCCGCAACAGTGTGTTACTGGGCGGTGTTCGTGTTACCCACCTGCCACGCACTAGCAGGTATTATTTTGAAATTGAAACGCGAATTACTCGGAAACTGCGAGGCTTAGGATATTTACACAAGGCGAAATTTTTTGTTAATTGTGACATGCGGATTAATAAACCCATCACTTAATTCCCCAAATATGCTACCGCGCCATGGAGGTTAGTTCGAAAAAAAAAAAAA
>NQII01001624.1:394200-420190 GCA_002778355.1 Clitarchus hookeri
CAGTGTCGCCCTTATCGCTCCCGCGCTTCTCGGCCTAAACGTGGGGAAAAGTTCCAGCTAGACGGGAGCCTTAAGCTGGTGCAGTTGCGAAGAGATGGCAGAGAGAGAGAGAGAGAACGTGAGTATAACGTTGGCACGGTGCCGCGCCCCAAACGGTTGTGACGTCATCCCTCGACGCGCTTCTTACGTAGGCGAAACCCGTCCGCCACCGCAGGACGAGACTTCTGCTTCCATCGAGCGCCGCATACTAAACGCAGAATAACAATTAAACGTCACGCGTATAGTCGAACAATAACAGCTAGGGGCAGTGGAATATCCTGGAAGGACAACGTTAGCAGGGTTTCAGAAAAGTTGTAAGTACCTTGAATAGACTATACGCAGGGGCAGTGATATTTCGCGAAAAGATTTCGAGACNGGTTTCAGAAAAGTTGTAAGTACCTTGAATAGACTATACGCAGGGGCAGTGATATTTCGCGAAAAGATTTCGAGATAAGATACAGTCCAAAACACTGTAGGGTCATCCAGCTACTTTCATTGGGCTAAGAAATGTTCTGGCCCGTGTTAACCGTTTGCGCGCGAATCACGAAGGTTCAGTGCCGGAGTTACTTAGTCCTGAGTAGCTAGGTCAAAGACGGACACGGCACCAGCAGCCAATGGGCGTTTAACAGCAGCTGAGGTGTGTATATGGTATTTAATTCTACTGAGTGCTCAGATTTTTACGCGAAAAGTCACTGGCGCTAATAATAGCTTGTATTTACGGTGGCGTAGCTTCGTGTCGCGAATCAGTCCCAGCCATCCTTGATTTTTAGATTTTTTTCTTCTTTCAAAAACCTGCAGTATAGTTTCGTATTGAGTTTTAACGAACGTCCCGGCACTCGGCATTCCTTAGCACATTTAGTGAAGCTGGTATTGCTTGAATTCTGTAGTTACTTTAACTGCTATAGTCGCCCGCAAAAAAAAAGAACTTTGTAATTCCTCTCAGCTGTTACTACCTAAAAATTAATAAAAACAGTGAAAACTTAACAGCTGTATTTATGCTATTATTTATGCTGTGTCGCGGGAAGAATTCCGTTAAACCAACTTAAATTTAAGTTATGGCGAAATATGGATAAATTTAAGATGACGAGGACTGATCCATCTTAAGGGTCCCGCCTGCATCGTTTTTTCCCCTTTTTTATTGGCCGAGAAGCGCGGGAGCTATAAAGGTTATACTGGCACGCGCTACAAGAGCGCCATCGCCTCTACGCGCAGGGCTCTGAACTGGCGCGCAGTGTAGTGGTGCGTGCACCCACGAGACTTTCAACGGTGACCCTACGTTTTATTGATGAAAGGTCTGTAGCTAAGTTCAATAGAGGCTCTAATCCTCGTTTGGCTCTTTGAAGTGCCATCCCGTCCTCGTCTGGGGTTCGCATTATCGTAGGTAAACATCCTGGGGGCACGTTTAATTGTTTCTTAGAAAAAAAAAAACAAGGTTTCAAACACACTGCAAAGCAGTTGATGCGCCAGGCAGGCGGGCGCTTAAGAACAAAGACGCACAAAGTTCACAAACATAGACGAAATGTGAATGGTGGCTCCTTTGATGTGGGCGTTCTCGTTCGCTGATCGGCTGGGCGAGTGGCCTGATTGGCCACTGCACGCTGCGGAAGGTTCCCTATTGGCTGGGCCGCCGGCTGGCGAGTGGGGTTACCAGACGCTGATTGGCGAACGGCGTTCCGACACGTTGCTGGCCGGTGACGTCATCTTGCTGCACCGTTAGAAACTTCTGGAGATTAACGGAAACTTTTACGGAGATATGTAAAGTTAATTTACGGAAAGGCACTCCGTGTTGACGAATAACTAGAGACCTGAAAAATTCGCGCATTTATTTCGGGACAAGCTAGAATGTAAGACACGTGAGTTTATATATTTTCAACCATTGATCCACACGTTGTTTGACGCCTCCTGGAGAACGCTGGCCCAATCGCTGCCTTCCACTGTCACAGCAGACAACCAATGTGCAGGTGATATCTGCATATTTGTCCATACGACTGTGCCGTCTAGCCTATAGGTCATTGAACTTGCGAATTTTTCAGGTCTCTACGAATAACGAAAATGAGCTCCGTAAATATAATATACGGAAGTTCTTCGTATTCTTATGGCTTCAATTTTGAGACACGAAAATTGCCGATGATACCCGAAGCGTATAAAATCCCATCTGCACAATACTGCTTCGTGTAAAATAGTAGCAGGTGAATGGCGAACCACTCGTGGAATACTAACTCGTTCATTCTTGTTCAAATTCCGCTACAGGACGAAACCTTCTGCATACACAGTGAAACACGCACATGACGAAAATAAAACAATCGTAACCTAGTTTTATAAACCGCAAATATAACAAGCGCTCTAACACGACTTGAAACTAAGACAGGCGCGTTCGTCACTTCCATGTAAAATCCACATCGTGTAAAAGTGTGGTAGGTGAATGGTACGAGTTATTGATAGTTGATTTTCCGATTCGTGTTCAAATCCCACTACAAGACAAAATATTTAAACTTGTTTTTTTTTATTTCTGTTTTATACACACAGTGAAATACATTACGAAATTAACACAACTAGAAACTAATAGGCACATGCAGCGTGTTAGGTAAGTCGTCAAAGTGTTGGGCTGTCAAATTTATTTTCCGAGTGTAAATCCCGCTACCCCACAAATAATTTTTTTAATAGTTATTCTTATACACAGTGAATCAACCACATAACGAAAGTAAAGCTTTTTTGGTCACCGCTTTTTATAAAAACAGATAAAAAAAAATTATCTTCCAAGATTGTGGACACGTTCCGTGAATTCACGGAGATTTATGTGAAATTTACGGAAAGAAAGTTATCGGTTGAAAAAAAAAAAAAAGGAAGATACCGTAATTTAACGCAGATGTCTATATAATTTGTAACCGGTATTTCCCGTAATGTTACGGACATATTTCCTAACAGTGTGGCGTGTGCGGCTGCAGTTAGCGGTGTAAGCGGTTGTTTCGCTTCTGTATTCTCAAGTACTCTGTGGCCACGGTGGTGCAGTGGTCAGACCACTTGCCTCCCACCCAGGCGAACCGGGTTCGATTCCCGGCGGGGTCGCTCCCGGATTTCCGCACGTGTGCATCGTGTCGGCGGGGTTTTCACGGAGATCTTCATTTTCCCCCCGCGATTGCATTCCGGCGCTGCTCCATACTCACCTCACTTCGCCCTAGTCGGTTCTCAAGATCTCGATGTTAAGAGCCGCCCAAATCACTCCACCCCACCCAAGTACTCCGTGGAAGCAGGCCTGGATATTTGGGAGCGTCTACACCGTGTTAAAGCTTTCGCTCCTCGGAAACATTCGCGCTCACTCGGCTCAGGAAGCACATCCCACGACCCTCATGTTTCGTCCTTGAGCATTGGAGACGCCGTCGATTTCTCATCTCGCCGCCCGGGGCGCTCGTGTTGGCGAGACCCAAGGCCGGAGTCTTCGTGACGTCAGCGCACACGGACACAGAGCAGTAAGCCAAGCAGCCAATCAGAACTCGTCTTGCTTTCAGCATCAGCTTCGCCAAAATCATCATTTCACCCACATTTTTTTTTTGCGCGGAAAGAGCGTTCTTCAACCCGGCTTTCCAGAGTTATTATTTCTACTCTAAATATCTGTGATATAAATTTAGATTTGAAATACGCCGGTTAGTAGCACTAAACAATACAATTATTTAAAGATAAAAAAAAGTTATTTTATTAAAAACATGCGCCATTCTGGAATCAAATAAGCATTGCCAAAACATCTGCAGCATACTGTTTTCCTGAAATTGCTTCGGAAGGTTGGTATATACCGGATTAACTTAAGTGATAGTAAACTGAACTTCCAAGCAAACTCCTGAATGCAGGAGCAGAACGCCTGGTTACGTGTGAGCAGCTGTTCAGCTTTATCAGCACATGTGTTAATCAGGCTTAATCNTAAGCAAACTCCTAAATGCAGGAGCAGAACGCCTGGTTACGTGTGAGCAGCTGTTCAGCTTTATCAGCACATGTGTTAATCAGGCTTAATCGACCAGGCGGCAGTGGCACTGAATATAAACGATATTATAAGAAAACGAAGCCATAATATATAAATAATCTCCGCGTTTTTGGAAACGGTCCTCTCGTCTGACACAAGCCAGCTATGAAATTGCTTTCGTTCGCCCGTGACGCCATCGTGCAGCAGGCACGAAGTCTACGACGACTGTGGACCACCTTGAACGTGTATTACGATTGCAAGGTATAGTTTTCCGTTCGTCGAAAAAAAGAAAACCTGTATTTTGAGTTAGTTCTGCTTTGAACCACTCAGCTTGCGAATGCAAAATTTGCGTCGACGATAAAAAACGGTTGCAAACTAAACGCGGGAAACCGATACAGCGCAAATAATTTTGCGTCTCGCGCAGCAAGAGAAAATGGCGGATGCCATGACCTCGTGAACTAAAACTCCTGTAATTAAATAACTGAGTTTAAAAACAGCTTTTTCTGCGTGTTAAAAGTATTCGCGCTTTTCAAATTAGTTTAAAGGTTACAAAAAAAAAGAACTGATATTTATTTTGATAATGAGTAGGTATATTTTCACGCCGCCGTGTCACCAGTGCGTATCTGTTTCATTCCACGCGAGAGATATGTTTTTAGAAAGGAATAAACATAAAGGAAAGCCGTAGTTACACGTTCGTGCAAAACGTAGCACGAAGTGTGTTAACAACAGCCTGACCGTTACGTAAACTGTAGCGAGTCGTCTCGAGTTCATATGGGCCGTCGCATAGTTGTAAACTTCGCTGCCTTTGCACTTAGAGACGAAAATTTCGCGAGTTCACATCTTTTATAATAAATTTGATTTAACGAAGAGTTTTTTTTTCAGAGTTTTAACAAAGTATTTTAACATATTATAAATATCTTAAATTCATAGCCACACAGGCCTACGCATTTTTTAAATAGTATGTACCTATTAAGTGTTAAATATTGTAATGAACGAAATTAAATACTTTTCACGAAATTAAGCATCTATGTATTATGAAATAAAATTTTACAATTTCAATATTCTCGTTTGTGAAATAATTATAAAAGTAAATATTTTGTTGGTTTTCATCCTGCCAAACGTTTTCTTTTATGAACACAACGCCCATACAAGTATATCTTAAGCAGGATTTCGTAAAATCTACATTGCCATGGGCCTCGTCACTTTATTCATCCGTCGGTCAAGTTTTACACTTCGATGCATAAAAAAATGGTAAGCGAAAGGAATCATTTAAGTTATCAAAAATGGTTACCTAACACTTTTTGATGTGAACACGTCTTTAAATTTGCAACCATAGTGGGCGATCCAGAAAATCTAATGATAACAAAATCGGGGGTATACAGTTTGGCATTGCAGCTCCGAATCTACCGTATACATCTAGAATTCAGTTACACCACACGATTGCCAAAGGATCAAAGGATTTGTTACGTTGAGTGAGGACAGCGAAGCGTCGCGCGCGGCGGGGGTGGGGGCACCGCCATTTTGAGTTCGTTTCGTCGCGTCTCATAATTTCCGCGTAGTATGACTTTTGACGAGGAGTAGCTACGAGGCTCGTTTGAGTTTTAATCAACAGCTCTCGTCGAGATCAATCTGTTGAGTGTATAAAACATGTGTGTGGCGTGGTGAAGGTGAAATTGTATGAGTTTAAAGTAAAGAAAAATTGAAAACTTAATACAATGTCGGCCTATACTCGTCAAAAAGCCAAGTCGAAATACAAAAATCGTATGCGGTTGGAAAGAGCATCTCAAGAGCAATCCAGTGATAGCCACGAAACCCCATATGATCGAGTGAAGCGGTGCCGGGAACGTAAAAACGTAGACGTATTCACGCAAAACAAACGGCCGTGTCCCCGACACAGCCACGCGCCATTTTTTATTCGACTTTAAGATATGGAACTGCTTTCCTTCCATTGTTACCAACTTTATTGGGCGCGTGCCACTCANGCCATTTTTTATTCGACTTTAAGATATGGAACTGCTTTCCTTCCATTGTTACCAACTTTATTGGGCGCGTGCCACTCAGTGCGTCCGTTAAAATATACGCAGGCAGGGGCGGTGACTTTCTTTATAAGGTTGATTTCAAAAGTGCTCACGTCATCGTAAACAACCTTTTCCCCTATCTCAACTGGACATCTGCCAGATTTAGATATGGGAACCTTGGAGCACCCAATGATGCTCAATGGGGGTGAAATGAGATGAGTATGGAACAGTGCCCGAAAGCAAAGGCGGGTAGAACGGGAGATCCCCGAGAAAACCCGCCGACCAGCGACATCGTCCGGCACGATTCCCACGTGCGAAAATCCGGGAGTGACCCTGCCGGGAATCGAACCCGGTTCGCTTTGGTGGGAGTCGAGTGGTCTGACCACTACACTTCCGCATTCCCCGCCGTAAGAATTGTTGTGATTATTTCACCCTGTGCCTTGGAAGCATGTGATGGGAAAAAATGAAACACAATATCGACTTCGTCCATTGTCGGTAATTCTTCCAACAAGACATATGCTTAGGGCTGAAATGGCACTCTGAACCCGAGCAATTGAAAAAACTAGTAACTTAGCTGCACAATTGGTAGACTATACAAGCTGCACAATTGGTAGAGTATATAATCCTGGAACGTCAGATTCCCCTCAGGTTGCGCACGGCCTATGGAGTAAAGTGTCTCTCCACTCTTATAAGCTGTTCACCGTAAACCGAGCACTTTTGAAAGCCCCGCTGAAGATCCACTTGCGTACACATAGTATATTATTCTATCACATTAAAATTTATATTATCATGGGCGTGATCACTCTATTCATGCGACGGTCAAGTGAAGCTGTGGAATTATTATAAAAGCAAATATTTAAAAAATGTGCTAATTTTAACAAATGTATGCACCTTATAAAACAGAAAAAAAAAATGCCATTTCAGTATTTAGAAATGTTTACTTAATATTTTTACCTGACTACGGTAAAGTCAAAAAAAGGGTGACTTGTGATTTTTCGTGGAAAAATATGAGTACACGGTAGATTTCTATACCATAAGCACCCAACCGCAGTTTGTATATTGTCATCGGTCGCTGTCCGCTTAAGAAGGCGCTTTCATATTTGAGCGGGCCACTCAGAACTCGGAAACATCGGCACGGCCTTCTACGTGATTCGTGAACAGACAGTTAACACGTGTCGAAAAGTAATTCAGCCGATCAAGATACGTAAGCGACCCTACAGTGTTTTTGAAGTACAAATTGTCTTTAAATATTTTCGCGACATTTCATTACCCCCTACAAATAAGTTACGGTTGGTTTCATCTCGAACCTGCGAGTGACACGGAATAAGCGACGCCACGAAATAACCAACATGGCGGACGCCAGACGCCATAATGTCGGACTCGAGTTCCTTTCAAATCCCGGTGATTAATTCGTGCGCATGCGAGAGTCGTCGGTGTGCCCGTTAAAAACACACGCCGGTGTGGGCAGTGACTTTTTTCAAAGGTTGGCTCAGAAGCAATTAATTAACCGTGGACAGGCTATAACATCACTCGTGCCTTGCGCCGGGAGGAAGAGCACTGGCGCATTATGCGGAGCTTATCGAGATGTCACGGCTGCAAGGAGAGCGACTCCGTTGGAGCGAGCAAATCCTCGATCATCAACAATTGACGGCGTTCGCGTTATAAAGCACCCGGCGAGCCGACAACCAGCGCCATTCCTGGAATTCGCGAGTTGGGACAACTCGGAGCATCGCTGATTCCTTGGCAACTTCCAACGAGTCCTTGGCAGCCCAGACACCAATCTCCCGCCGTCGGCGATGCGTTCGGCGACAACTCGAGAAAGACGCCAACAAGCGGCAGGACAATTACGAGGAATTCATAAAGAGCTGGACAGGGTTTGGCATCCTGGCGCAGGAAAGCTTTGCAACAGGACTGCCAAGAACAACACCCTGACATATTTTTTTTCGACTCAGATTTTTTTGTACCTGGTGATTCAACCCCCCTAGTGTTTAGTAATACTGGGTGGGTAAATCGTCAACAATGAATTTGTATGCATAGGTCCGAGGTACGTAAATTCCTAGAAACATCACGAGTTTTTGATTTGAACGATTTTGTAACTATAGTCCATTCATGGTTACGTCCAATTTTTCTGAAGCCCTGCTGAAGTTATACTTCCAGGCTATTCCTCCGCCTCGTGCAAACAAAAGTTAGCCAAGTCTATGAAATTACACCAAAGGGACAACCCACCGTATTTTTGCGTACTCAGTTATCATGCAAACTATTATTAAACAATCTCTTACTAGGCATTACCAAAGCACATATATTTTCTCCCTGTTTTTATTTATTTTAATTATTAATGAAATATTATAATTTGTAAAAAAAGTTATAGGTAGGGCCAGTGACTTTTCGCGTAAAAATCTGAGCACACAGTAGAATTCAATACTATATACACACCTCAGCTGTTGTTATACATCCATTGGCTGCTGGTGCCGTGTCTGTCTTTGGCCAATCTTCCCAGGACTAAGTAACTCCGACACTGAACCTTCGTGATTCGTGCGCAAACGGTTGATACTGGCCAGAACATTTTTTAGCCAATCAAAGGAGCTGTACGACCCTATAGTGTTTTGGACTGTATCTTGTCTCGAAATCTTTTCGCCAAATATCACTGCCTCTTATTATAGGTAAAAGTTTATTTAATGGAAAATAAGACACTTTTACGTTAACAGAAGTACAAAACGCTTGTAACACATCACACATGGGGTGATTTTTCAAAGGTTTGGTTCAAAAAGTGTGAAGTATCTCGAATAGACTAGAGAAGGAGGAGCCATCCAAAAGCCACATCCATGTCGAACCCAGGGTCACAACTAACACGGCGCCGCATTGGTCTAGTGGTTCCATTACTCACCTCCAACCTAGGCAAGAAGGGTTAGATTCCCGGCGGGGTCGCTCCCAGATTTTCGCACGTGGGAATCGTGCCGGACGATGCCGTTCGTCGGCGGGCTTTCTCGGGGATCTCCCGTCCCCCCTACCACCCTTTCATTCCGGCGCTGCTTCACACTCACCTCGCTCCACCCTCGTCGGCTCTCAAGACCTCGGCAGCGTAATCTCTTTCTATTGGATTGCATTCAGCTGCAGTCAATCAAAGCACGGTGGTGCTGATAATTTTTGTCTGGGTGCAGACAATATGAGGCTTGCCTGTGTGCGCAGTATGATTACGTAACACCTGAAGTGGTAAAAAATACGATGTCTGGCGTAGATTTGTGGCTGATCTGAAACATAATACTAGTTCTAGTAGCTTTGCACGCTGTATGTTGCTTTGGAAGATACTCCTGTTATATCCAATGGGCTCAGGTACATACATACATATATATATATATATATATATATATATATATATATAATACACAGCCGGAGCCATGCTCTTATTTGTTAACGGGGCGCTCTTAGCCGTGAGGCCTTACCGCACCCCGGCCTCCCAGTAGGCGGCGAAGAGGTGTCACGCTCTCTCAACGCAGACACGACCAGCGCTTACCGAAATTGACCAAATCCGTAGCTCCGACCTGTTCATGAGGCCGCACCGAGCGTAGCCCCGGTCTGATTTACCAGATCGCACCGAGCGTGTCCTACCACAAGGCGTGAGATCCTAGCACTCAGTTTACCAAGCCTGTGGTCTGGACGGAGCACTACCCACACCCCTGACGTCATCTCGGGGACGCCCCCGGAGCACCACTTGACATACAACCGTCCATCGCGTCGTTTCAGTAGCTTCTCGACCAAATACACATCGGGTAACTGTGTAGCCAGGATCTCCTCTGCGTAGAAACCGCCATAGATGAAAATGTTATTCAGATCNCTTCCTTCCCTTTTCTTTTTCCTTAATTCCACACGTTCCTGTTCTTCTTCTTCATCTTTTTCTTTCTTATAGATTATTCATCTTTTTATTATCCTTTCTTCTTTTATCATTCTTCATATCCTTTTATCTTTTTGACCATCTTACTTCTTATTCTTATTTTCTTTTTNTTATCTTTTTGACCATCTTACTTCTTATTCTTATTTTCTTTTTTCTTCTTCTTCTCTTCATCCTCTTCCTTAACAACTTCTTCTTCTATCCTTCTCCATATTCTTACTTCTTTCTTGGCTCAGGCACAGGAGACCCGTCTGTTACACGCTGTACAAGGTACAGATGATACGTCAAGACCTCGGTGTTAAGAACCGCCCACATATCTCCACTCGCCCACGCTGTAATTAACCCGTTCACTCCCCGTGTCCACGATCGAGGGCATGTTGCACGCGCAGGATATTTATCGTCAGCACTGTAACACGACAAGGAATTAGCGGCCGGTGTTTCGAGCGTCTTCCTTGTGAGAAATCTGATTGGTTGAAGTTTATGCACCTCTCACCTGCGAATGGTTAACGATGACATCAACGAACACGCAGCAAGTTGTTAATTTGCTGCGGGAAGACCACTCTACGCAAGTACAGCACCCATCACAAGATTAAACGATTGCAACACTTGAGATCGTGGATTATTCGTGAGCGAACGTGTTAAGAGGGGAACAGGGAGAGAGTGAATGCTGTGTGCAGGATCAAACTAAGAAATACCTACTTTCTAGTGCAGCATTATTTCCTCACAAAAGCCAGTATCCCATCTTCTTGTGAGAGTGGCTGGTGTGTCCGCGGTGGCATGGCGGCCAGTACGCTGGTACCTTAGGGGGAAACGTGGCAGACCGTGCTCTTGGCCGGTGGGTTTTCTCGGAGTACTCCTCCCTCCTGCTGATCTATCTTCAGCTGACCTCGCCCCTATTGGTGCTAAAGAATGGTCAGACAAGTATAACATGGTTAGGCAAGTACAACTTATGTTGCATATGAAAGAAAAATGCATATTTGCAACACTGTAAAATATTTTCCTAGATTTAGTGCATTGAAAAGTAAAATAATTTAATAAAATTATATTTGTATTTAATATTTAAACGTATTGCCATTCTAAATGCTTCATAAAACACACTTTGCAAAAAAACAAAGAAGCCTTTGTTAAGTAAGGAAATAATAATAATAATTACTATGGTCATCTGTGAAAAAATATATGTATGTACTAAAGTTAACAAGTATTTTTACCTATAGATTTTGCATCAATTAATTTTAGTCGCAAATTGTTAACTTCCGTGGCTGAAGCTTGACCTAGTCAAGAAATTTACACTAATGGGACTACACACCGCATTCGTGCGCACTCAGTGTAATAATGTTTTGCATAAAAACTATTTCTTACTAGGCACTGCAAACACACCTGTTTCCTCACTGATTTTGTTTGTATTAATTATAAGTGAAATATTATAATTTATGTATCATGTATAAGCAAATGTTTAATTTAACCAAAAATAAGGTACTTTTCACGTCGACAGAAGTATAAAACGCTTGCGATACACTAAGTGCGTAGAAAACAACCAAAGACGTCATACACGGGGTGATTTTTCAGAGGTTCGATTCAAAAAGTGTGGAGAAACCGCGGATGGACTGTAAACATGATTACAAGGTATTTTTGAGTAGGGGGGTTTGTGATTTTAGTAATAAGACGTGTGTTACATCCGACTGTGAAATGTGTTCCTGCACCGAACGAGTTCGGGAAGTAATCACTGAAGAAATTGTAATTTCACCAAAATAATTTTTTTTAAGAAGTTGTTTGGAAAATCTTACGGACTCAAAGCATTATAATTATATCTCAAAACAACAACCTCAATATCTAAATAAACTGAAAGACAATCTCCAAGGCAATGATTTCATTATCATAGGTGACATCACAGAAACATTTAGACTAATACAAGATGAGATCATAATTTACCATTGAATCAACTCTCATGCCAATATTCACCCCTTTTTCTTTTACTGTATGTCTAGAGTTTAAAAAGAAATTGGAAGTTACTGTGTGATTAGTGATTCATTACAGTATAGCACTGTAACATTTCCAGAAGATGATCCTCCAACATATAAAGTCATTGCACAGTGACACAGTTAAAATATTCTATTTTTAAGGCGCTTCTCTGAAAAATCTGCTTTAATAATTTAAACAGGTATCCAATATACATTATATGACCTATTTATAATGAGCAATAAACATTTCCGCATTATTTCAGATTTAATGATATTATATGCTCTGAACGTTTTCACATTCATAGCAACAAAGCTATATATATATATATATATATATATANCACATTCATAGCAACAAAGCATATATATATATATATATATATAATTTTAATAGTATTTAAGAAGCTTTATAGTTCATATTTGTCTAGATTTTTAAGTTGGTCTTACATAAATAATTTTGACGTGAAAACTCCTCTTTTCCAAAAATTGTTGATTTCCGGGTATTTTCTTACCGTGTAGAACTGAAAGTGTCGATATGTAACAAAATAACCACGGGAAGGTACCACGAGAAAAAATTCAGGTTGTTGATAATAGTACTTCATTGAATTTTGAATCACAAAATATGCAGAAAAATGAAGTGTTTTATTATAAGTTTGTGAAGACTATAAAAATACCATAATTTAAATGCGCCTTAAAAATTACACGTGATAATTTTTACATTGTTACAAGTTGGAGGAGTATTACTATTTTAGCACAAAAGTTATCGCCATTGAAAAATACTCCAAAATGATGATTTTACACCATCCTTTCAACTTTTTTAAAAATCTTAGCTTAGGAATGGTAGTATAAAGCACTGTTAAAGTTTAATGAAAATAAAATAAAAAAACACGAGGAAAAACATTTATTAAAATTGCTGATTACATGTGCGATGACTCGAAGGCTTAAGCTTACGTGATGCCGAAGTCAAACTGAGGACGGTTCGAAACGAATTTACGTTGAGAAGCATAACTGGAAAACCAGATTGGCACAAGTTATGGATCGTACATTCTCAAATATAAACACCGGGAACTGCTCCAATAATCCATTCGAAACTGCTCGACTAGAACAACTGAAATCGTAATGGTTAATTCAGTCAGTGAGTGAACTTGCAAAGATTAAAACTTTCAGCTCTAACCGCGGTTTTATCGCACTTTTTGAAACAAACCTTTGAAAAATCACCCCATCTATAACGTGCTTAGCTGTTTCCTAAATATGTCCTGTATCGCAAGCCATGTATACTTGACAATACCTTATTTTTGGTTAAATTGAACTTCTACTTATATTTTATATACAAATTATATTTAATTCATAGCATTATCAATGAATAAAACAGGGAGGAAATAGGTGTGTTGGAAATGCCAGGTAAGAAATAGTTCTTATGCAAAATATTATTACTCTGAGCGCGCACGAATGCGGTGCGCTGTCCCTTTAGCGTAATTTTGTAGACGCGAGTAGGCTTTGTTTGCACGAGGCGGAGGAATATCCTGGAAATATAACTTCAGCAGGGCTTCAGAAAAGTTGGAAGTAACCGTGAATGGACTACGCCAGTGTCGGCTCGGCTGCATACAAGCTGTTACAAAAATATTAGGCGCGCTTCGGCAAACGCGCAGTTCATTATACGGAGACTAATGTTTTTAGCACGGTATCAGGCTGCGCGCGCATTTCCTTCTCCCCTCCCCGCCAGCGCCTAGCTCTACGTACATTCACCTGCCAGTAGTTGACGCGATAACAGGGCCCTTTTTACGTTACCATTCTGAAACTTTAGCAGTGCTTTATGTTGCCCTTCTTAAGGCGCCCGTCTACCTGGAACTTTTTCCCACGTTTAGGCCGAGAAGCGCTGGAGCGATAAGGGCGACACTGCCACGCGCATCAAGGACGTCATCGCCGCTAAGTGCAAGGCTCTGAACTGGCGTGCAGTGGTCTCATCGTGCTGCGTGTACCTATGGGACTTCCAGCGGTGACCATATAATTTTATTAGTGGGAAGTCTTTAGGAAGGTTCAGTGCAGGCCCCTATAGTAGTTTTGTATGTATCTGATGCGTGCATTTTGAGCTACAGCGCCTTGGAAAGGCNTTGAGCTACAGCGCCTTGGTAAAGGCCGTTTTTAGCGGTTTTGGAGTACTCTGACTTGATGTTTCTAACGTACGTGATATTTTGAAAGTACTTAACAGCTCTCGTCTGAAGTGTGTGTTCTTTTCGTAGATCAGCACGTTGGACGCACGTTTAATAGTTTCGTTGAAAAACTTGTATTTCGAACACTCTGCAACGCAGTTCAAGCGCCAGGTAGACGGGTGCCTTAAAGAAAACCTCAAAATTTTCAAATTGTACATTGTAAAATTGGCGGACAGAGAACGTAACGTAACACGCACCACAAAAAACACCACAGATTGATTGAATCTTACCACAGACCTGTATCTTACAGCAGATGTTTGTAGTTGAGGAACACTTACATCTGCCAGATCTCCATAAGCTACGAACAACACACAAGATACACTGGGAAGAAATGAAAACCGAAAACTAACACTAGCTACTGACCAACCAAATGATTACTCACAGAGACTTGAGTGGAAATAAATTTGATTTAATTGAAAAATAAAATATTTCGGTTGAAACATTATGAGTTAAATGAAAATCTGTGCTAATACTATGTATTATGTAGCAGCTCTTTATTAGTTTCAAAATTTACTTTCCTTTGTGTGGCCGTAACTATGAGTGTAGGTAGCCCTCTCGTACGTGTCTATTATTTGCAATGAAAAATTATTTCAAAATGCGTAAATTATATTAATAAATAATGTTCTCACACCAACTCAGGTGGGAGAGCAACGATAACTCGGTTCAGGTCTCCGTAACTAAATTACTATCAAAGATGGCGTGACTAAGACAGGCTAAGTTTCTCAAAAGTCAGTAATTATTTTACGGGCGTAGTCTCTGTGTCGAAAATTCAGCATACTTAGCTTAAAATAAATCTTGGTCGCTGCAACCGCTCGTGATAGCTTCTGTAGCTGGTTCCGCTGGTCGTGGGCCTTAGTCTTCTCTCGCCAGGCTATCGAGCCTTAGGTACGTCACTGAAGACTTTATCGTACCACACGCATATGCGGTAGATCAAACTTGGCTTTAAACATAATCCGCGTAGGTAGCGCGTGCAGACTTGAATTATTCCTCTTCAGATGCCGCGCGTCTGAGCCCTGTCAGAAGCCTGCATTTCTGTACGGGACTCGGCCAATTAACAAGGAAAATAAAATACCTCTCGGTCTGACGGCCCACTACGCCTGCCTGATGGGAAAACCAAGATGGCTGAAAGCCTTCAACACTGCATACTTCAACGACGCCTTTAAACATAGCGCCAATCACGAGACGACTACATTATATCTTGCACACGCGTCTTGCGTTACCATAGCAACCAACCAACCAATTCTCTACGCAAAGCGGCCCACGTAAAAAAAAAATTATATATCTTTGCAAATGAAAAAGAGAACGACTTTCAAACATAATTACATGTAAATACGTTAGCTGAGGTTAAAACAACTTGCAATTGATAATATTAACTAGAACTGGAGTAAATAAAATATATCTGCCACAAAAAAATATTTAATAAATATTACGTTAACAAACACATTGGCAAAATAAACTGATATAATTGTAACAGGAATAAGTAGCAGTTATTTAATGCTTTACAATATATATATATATATATATATATATATATATATAAACTATGGCCTGTCAAAATCGCAGTTTTAGGGTTTTCCGGGACGACGTTCAAATAATAAAAACTGAAATGAGAATATTCGCTTTGAAATGAGTTAATGCAAAGAATCTTTAAAAACAGGCTATGGAATGTTTTCGTAATTCATAAAATGCTTAAAATAACAAAAGTTTTGCACTATTTTAATTTGTAGCGGTTTATAATTTCTTTATATAAATTTTCCTAATCACACCTTTAAAATGAACCATGACATGACCTTTCAGTCGTTCTTGTTGAATCGTCTGTAATTTGCTGTTCTTGTAGCTAACAATTCGTTGGACACTATTTGACAACGATTTTATTGTAACTGTACAGCTGAAATGTTATATACTCGTATTTTAAACATATTGTTTTAGAAAGCACAAACAATAGTTTATGCAGCTCATTAGTTATGATAAACTTGACGTCTACAACACTTGCTGTTCAAATTCCAAATTAATTTTATTTACGTTATGAGAATGCCGCTGGCGTTCCTTTTTTTTTTTTTTTTTTTTTTTCCCTAGTAGTTGCCTGTCGTTTTCCAGCAAATTTACACTGTATCTCAGTCTGCTGAGAGTACTCTCTCNTGCAACGGGTATAGTAGCTTACCGTATTTGTCGTTCCTTCTTTTTATAAGAGAGATAAACTAGGACTCTTTTAAGACTAGATATAATCGTCCGCCGTTTTTTGTCAAGCCTGCATTCGCTTAGGTATGCAACCAGTAGCGCAGTTTTCAATTCTCTCCTCTCTTTTTTTTCCATTGTCTATCCCATAAAAATCAACTAGAAATAAATACAGATTTAAATTAAGCTTTCTGAAGTTTTTATCTGGTACTAGACTATTACTTATTTTCAAACCCCTTTCATATGCACTAACAAAAAATTAGAAGTGTTTGATGAAACTGCAAGACCCCCTTTTCCGGGGCTCGTAGAAAAAAGAACACGAAGAACAGCGATAAGCTTCCTGGACAATACAAACCTACCATCTTTCCACCACAGAATGTGTATATAATACGACTTTCCTCTTAAATGACACAGCATAAGATGCCGTTATTGAAGGTTTGTTTGCGACCTTGATTTACATCGCTGCTTGCCGTGTACAAACTCAACCTCATAAAATATCTAAAAACATATCTAATTAAATTTATTTTCTAACTAAACTTCCCTGATATAATTTTTTTATTCGTACTGCCATGTTCAAAATTATTTTATTCCCAGTATTGTGACGTAAAATAGGGCAATATGCAGATTTTAATGATTTACTGGTTCATGTATTTGCAAGAAGTAATCTGATTTCCCAGATATTATTTTTCATTGGCTCATTAATTATGTTAATTTGTATGTAATTTCACTGCTCGTTTTATTTTATTTTATCGTAAACGCGTTTGTATGTCTTTCTAGTCTGTTATTTTTGTAATGTGTTACAGTTGTTGATCTGTTGCCATGGTAACTAAGTGACGTGATGAGTAATTCTTGCAGCTAGCACTCTCGCGATTGGTCAGTTTTAGACGGCGTTATTTAATTAAGTGTTTGAAAGGAATCTCTAGCCATCTTGGAGTCCGAAGGCGTGGGTTTAGTGCGTGCTAAATCCACGCATCCTGTACATCCATTCCTTAAAGAACCTGGCTAAGTTCATCGACGTCCAAAATTCGTAACAATACGAAACATAAATATACCCAAACAACCGGTCAACAATATTAAAGCTGATCTAAGGAAGCATTTTATTTTCTTTATTAAAGCTTTTCATAATATGCAATACATTTTTTAAAAAGAATATTAGAGTGAAAGGTTAGCTTTGAGATTTAAACATTGACACTGCGTACATAGGTTTTTTTTCCGTTGTCAGGTTTACAGAAATAGCTTATAGTTCCTCAACATGTACGTATTTGGGATTCATCAAGTACACTAAATCCACGAGCTGACCCGCGTGGGTTTAGCACGTAGAGTTTTGATTTAGTTTTTGTTGTAAGGACCCGAGTTCGAACCTGAGAACAGGCCGTCTCGAAGGAGACGACGACGCGAGGCGAGTCTTAGGAAGAAGCAGGCCTGTATCGGTCGCCGCCCGCGTATATTTTCAGGTTAGTTAGTTCGAACTACCGCGTGTTCTAAGACGTGCTGGGACTGTAATGACACTACAGGCCCGAGAGCCTGAATAAGGAAGCCCGTGACGAGAGATCCTGCCTGCTGCATCCAGGGAGATGCGACTGCAGGCAGCGAGATCGCCAAGAACGTCGACAACTTCAAGAAGTCTTCGCTTAAAATTACAATCAGCTAAGTCTACGAATTATTTCATTAAGCAACAGAGACGAACTTTTCTATTCAAGTTGAACTGAACTTTGTTTAATTTAACTACGGACACACTGGCGTGTTGCTTAAAACACTGAGCTAGTACGGAGTAAAGAGACAAATAAATTAATTTATTTTTGTGGAAGTTTGAAATTTTAATAGCCAGGTGCAAAGAAAATGGATCACTTCAGTCACGAGAGAGGCTAGTGTTGCTGAGAACACAGATAAAGTTTGTCTGCGAATTAATTAGACTTTTCCTGTCTGAAAGAATTAAAAATGATTGCAATGATTCTAATTAAATTTCACATTTTCTTACGTCTCTGCGGAGTAAATTATTTCCAGTAGCAGTCGATATTTTTCCTAGTGATATTTATAGTGGTTTTGCAATTGAATTTTGTTGTGCCATTTTCAAGTGTTCTTCTGTCATACACTACAGTCCTACATCTGCTGTACTCTGTGTCTCTACGTGGCATCACATAGCTGCAACCTTACACGTCACGTTAGGCTAGTGGAACTGTTAGTTCTTACATCTGGCACCACACGAGAGTCTACTACACGTTAGTTGAGTTTGTTACATTTAGTGACATGCGCGGGGTCTGATTATCTCCATCCACGCACGTATGTATACGTAACTAAGAGAAATCGTTACAGTAAACTGAGAACAGGTTTCTGTTACTTGAAATCATCTGTTTACGTACAAATGCAGGAATTCGCCACAATTCACATACTTTAGACATTATAATAAAAATCTTATAAACTACCACTTTTCACTACCTGATGGTAATGTAAAAAATATCAACTGAATATTTTTTTTTTGCACTTATGTGATGCTTATCTTTTCCCCTTTACCTACTCGTTATTGACATGTCTGCTATGAATGCAATATAAACCACTGAGATATCAAGACCGAAATTAATAAACTGTAAAAAAAAATCACCCAAAACTTGTACTGTTATTCTTTTGCCTAAATACAAACATTTTCTGTGAGATTAGGTAAGATAAGGTGAGGTTATATTAAAATAGGTTAGCTTCTTCTGACTACATTCATGAAATTTATTTTCAATTTTTCAAAAACAGAACAAGGTCAACAATTAAAGTATACCAACAAACAAATTCAAAATCACAAAATACATTTATTCCTGAGCCAATAATTAACGGTTGTAAATGCCGTGACCTATTCGTGTGCAATAGACTTCAAGATAAAAAAAATGATAATACCGCAACAGTATTGGGGGGAGGGGAGGGGGGTTAACTTCGTGGACTGACACCCCGAGGGTAGGCAGCCACGTATCATGGTGACGGTTAAGTTTGTGGACTGGCACCCCCAGTGTAAGCAGCCACGTAGCATGGTGACAGTTAAGTTTGTGGACTGGCACCCCGACTGTATGCAGCCACGTATCATGGGGACTATTAAGTTTGTGGACTGGCACCCCGAGCGTATGCAGCCACGTATCAGTGTAACGGTTAAGTTTGTGGACTGGCACCCCGAGTGAATGCAGCCACGTATCATGGTGAAGGTTAACTTCTTGGACTGACACCCCGAGTGTATGCAGCCACGTATCATGGAGACGGTTAAGTTTGTGGACCGGCACCCTGTTTGTAGGCAGCCACGTTTCAATGTATAACAGAATGAGTAACAGTTAACATTGCTTCAAATCAATGCATTTGACTGTACGTCTACTGAAACTGCTCCACTTTAATTAGTAAAATCCTTCTGGTCATTTTAGTAGCTGGTATTTACTGACTAAGCAGCTATTTCTAAAGATTCCTAGTGAATTGCTCTGGCCTGGCCTCAGCGCATTCCACTGATACGCCAGCAGATAACAACAGCTCATTAAGTATAGATTTAGTAAAATTATTATGCCGGTTGAAATCACTGATTAACACAGAGTGTGGCGCAGTAATGCAAAATACTGAGTAGTAGGTTGATGCCAGACGAATTTTCTAAATTCACAGACCTCTTAGATGTGATGCATATAGACGATGGTTAATCGTGGGCAAATTTTCCTGTTATATAGGACTCAAAGCTCTGCGAACACGTCAGAAAATTTTATTTCGCGTGAGATGTACCACGCTCCCGTTTTACTCGGCCAACGAGAGATCTGGTACTCTTAATACTGAAGGGGTCGCGATGGCTGAGCTGTTAGACTGCTCGCCTCCCAACAAGGCGAACCGGGTTCAACCCCAGGCCGGGTCACTGCGGGTTTTCGCTAGTGGGAATCGAGCCGGACGATGCCGCTGGTCTGCGGGATTTCTCTGGGATATCCTGTTTGCTCCGTCCGTTCTCACCTCATTCCACCCTCGTCGGCTCTGAAGACCTCGCTGTTAAGAGCCGCCCAAATCTCTCAGCTCAGTACAGCTCTTATCTTAATATTTTAAGTTATCACTGGTCCGCGTACGAATAAGCCGAGTCAAATTTACATCAACCATTCGTAAAAAAATATCAAAACTCTACACTGTGTTTTCGAAGATGTGCTGGTTCAAAAATGTATTACGATTTTCTAATGTGTCTAACGATGCAACACTCCCAGCTCATACTGACCAAGTGATACACAATGGCGCACATAACGCTTATGCATTGTGGAAGTTATTTTCTGCCTGTACTGTACACCGCGTAGCTCAGTGTGGCCAATTATCTCACCTGGCATAAAACCAATTTTAAAGTTCGCATTACGATTGGTTCATATTACTTTACAGCCAAACGCAAAGCGCCACAAGCAAGTGGTTGCGAAAATGAAACACGCGGTGTGTCGACTGAAGTACTGCACGGATTATGAAATTTCTTGTTTGCAACACCTGCAACCATAAATTAACCCTTTCAGTCACGCATTTAACTTCTGAGCTCAAGTGTTGCAATCGCGTAGTTTTTTTTTGGTACGCGCTGTACTCGTGTTCAACACTTGCCTTGAAACCAGTGAACAACTCTCTGCGTGCTCGACGACGTTGCCATCAACCATTCCTACCAAAGAGGTGTAGAACATTCCGTACATAAGTTTAGCTACGAGGAATACTGAGCNATACATAATTTTAGCTACGAGGAATACTGAGCTCTGGTGCCTTGCTGTGTACAGCACCGCTCATAAGCATCATTCAAATGAATGATGCTTATGGGCGATGTTGTGAACACGTTCCAAATGGAACGTGTTTACAATCGTGAACACGGCGACTGTGCGGGTTAACCCCATAGCTAGGGCCAGTGACTTTTCGCGTAAAAATCGGAGCACACAGTAGACTTCAATACCATATACACACCTCAGCTGTTGTTACGCCTCCATTGGCTGCTGGTGCCGTGTCCGTCTTTGACCAAGCCACTCAGGACTAAGTAACTCAGACACTGAACCTTCGTGATTCGTGCGCAAACGGTTAACACGGGTTAGTACATTTTTTTAGCCAATAAAAGAAGCTGGACGACCCTACAGTGTTTTGTACTGTATCTTGTCTCGAAATCTTTTCGCGAAATATCACTGCCCCTACCCATAGAGCTTGGTTCATACCTACACCAATAAACCAGGCAGATGTTTCTGCGTCGCCATTTTTCTATCTGGTTTGCAGACTGTTTATGGCCTCGCTGTTTTGTTCGTTATTTTGGATACCAATATTCCGAAGTAAGCGATGGACAACAATAAAGACACTGTCGTTTTTATAATCTGTTATATTAATCCCACTGTGGTACGGATGTTTACTAAATGATTGTCAAGAGAATGTGATTTGGTTTTATACTTTCAAAAATATTTTACAGCTTAGTTTTACCTATCGGCACATTTCCAAGCTACATTTGTTTAACACATACTAGCGAACCGGCCCGGCTTTGCCCGGTAACAATTTAGTTTTTACAGCGATACTTTGAAAGACAAAAATTGTTACAGTGGGTCATCCTTAAAATATAAACATATGCTATAGCGGACTTTTCTGTAGACCATTTTGAGAGCTAAAATTCTGTAGTACATTCATTTGATGTATCTCTTGTGGTTTAGTCAGCGCAAGCCATGTAAGCGCCCTAAAAGCGGGNAATTCTGTAGTACATTCATTTGATGTATCTCTTGTGGTTTAGTCAGCGCAAGCCATGTAAGCGCCCTAAAAGCGGGTTTTTTTACGACTTGACTACAAACTGTTCGACATTTCTCTACTATTCTTACATTAAATGTAAGTGTATTATAAANGCAGCCACGTATCATGGTGACGGTTAAGTTTGTGGACTGGCACCCCGAGTGTATGCAGCCACGTATCATGGTGACTGTTAAGTTTGTGGATTGGCACCCTGTTTGTAGGCAGCCACGTTTCAATGTATAACAGAATGAGTAACAATTAACATTGCTCCAAATCAATGAATTTGACTGTACGTCTACTGAAACTGCTCCACTTTAATTAGTAAAATTCTTCTGGTCATTTTAGTTGCTGGTATTAACTGACTAAGCAGCTATCTCTAAAGATTCCTAGTGAATTGCTCTGGCCTGGCTGTAAAACCCCAGTGCATTCCACTGATACGCCAGCAGATAACAACAGCTCATTAAGTACAGATTTAGTAAAATTATTATGCCGGTGATTATTACAGAGTGTGGCGCAGTAATGCAAAATACTGAGTAGTAGGTTGATGCCAGACGAATTTTCTAAATGTACAGACCTCTTAGATGTGATGCATATAGATGAGATGGTTAATCGTGTGCAAATTTGCCTGTGATATAGCACCCAAAGCTCTGCGAATACGTCAGAATATTTTATTTCGCGTGAGATAAACCACGGTCCCTTTCTACTCGGCCAACGATAGATCCGGTAATCTTAATATTGAAGGGGCCGCGATGGCTGAGCGGTTAGACTGCTCGCCTCCCAACAAGGCGAACCGGGTTCAACCCCCGGCCGGGTCACTGCGGGTTTTCGCTAGTGGGAATCGTGCCGGACGATGCCTCTGGTCTGCGGGTTTTCTCTGGGATATCCTGTTTGCCCCACCCATTCTCGCCTCATTCCACCCTCGTCGGCTCTGAAGACCTCGCTGTTAAGAGCCGTCCAAATCTCTCAGCTCAGTACAGCTCTTATCTTAACATAGAAAGTTGTCACTGGTCCGCGTACGAATAAGCCGAGTCGATTTTACATCAACCATTCGTAAAAAAATATCAACACTCTACACTGTGTTTTCGAAGATGTGCTGGTTCAAAAATGTATTGCGGTTTTCTAGTNGTGTTTTCGAAGATGTGCTGGTTCAAAAATGTATTACGATTTTCTAATGTGTCTAACGATGCAACACTCCCAGCTCATACTGACCAAGTGATACACAATGGCGCACATAACGCTTATGCATTGTGGAAGTTATTTTCTGCCTGTACTGTACACCGCGTAGCTCAGTGTGGCCAATTATCTCACCTGGCATAAAACCAATTTTAAAGTTCGCATTACGATTGGTTCATATTACTTTACAGCCAAACGCAAAGCGCCACAAGCAAGTGGTTGCGAAAATGAAACACGCGGTGTGTCGACTGAAGTACTGCACGGATTATGAAATTTCTTGTTTGCAACACCTGCAACCATAAATTAACCCTTTCAGTCACGCATTTAACTTCTGAGCTCAAGTGTTGCAATCGCGTAGTTTTTTTTTGGTACGCGCTGTACTCGTGTTCAACACTTGTCTTGAAACCAGTGAACAACTCTCTGCGTGCTCGACGACGTTGCCATCAACCATTCCTACCAAAGAGGTGTAGAACATTCCGTACATAAGTTTAGCTACGAGGAATACTGAGCTCTGGTGCCTTGCTGTGTACAGCACCGCTCATAAGCATCATTCATATGAATGATGCTTATGAGCGATGTTGTGAACACGTTCCAAATGGAACGTGTTTACAATCGTGAACACGGCGACTGTACGGGTTAACCCCATAGATAGGGCCAGTGACTTTTCGCGTAAAAATCAGAGCACACAGTAGACTTCAATACCATATACACACCTCAGCTGTTGTTACGCCTCCATTGGCTGCTGGTGCCGTGTCTGTCTTTGACCAAGCCACTCAGGACTAAGTAACTCCGACACTGAATCCTCATGATTCGTGCGCAAACGGTTAACACGGGTCAGAACATTTTTTAGCCAATAAAAGAAGCTGGATGACCCTACAGTGCTTTGGACTGTATCTTGTCTCGAAATCTTTTCGCGAAATATCACTGCCCCTACCCATAGAGCTTGGTTCATACCTACACCAATAAACCAGGCAGATGTTTCTGCGTCGCCATTTTTCTATCTGGTTTGCAGACTGTTTATGGCCTCGCTGTTTTGTTCGTTATTTTGGATACCAATATTCCGAAGTAAGCGATGGACAACAATAAAGACACTGTCGTTTTTATAATCTGTTATATTAATCCCACTGTGGTACGGATGTTTACTAAATGATTGCCAAGAGAATGTGATTTGGTTTTATACTTTCAAAAATATTTTACAGCTTAGTTTTACCTATCGGCACATTTCCAAGCTACATTTGTTTAACACATACTAGCGAACCGGCCCGGCTTTGCCCGGTAACAATTTAGTTTTTACAGCGATACTTTGAAAGACAAAAATTGTTACAGTGGGCCATCCTTAAAATATAAACATATGCTATAGCGGACTTTTCTGTAGACCATTTTGAGAGCTAAAATTCTGTAGTACATTCATTTGATGTATCTCTTGTGGTTTAGTCAGCGCAAGCCATGTAAGCGCCCTAAAAGCGGGTTTTTTTACGACTTGACTACAAACTGTTCGACATTTCTCTACTATTCTTACATTAAATGTAAGTGTATTATAAACCAAAACCTTCCTCAAGAAATTCTCTAAATGGTGTTGAAAACCGCATCAAAATACATCAAGTAGTTTAGAAGTACTAAGCAAATACACAGACAGACGCGGATAAGCGACTTTGTTTTTTTACTGTTTAGAGAAACTGTTGACCAAAAAATTGGCGTTTATGTTCACATATTTCATTATAAATTCTGTACTGTTACATAAAAACACAGTGATTATCGAAGAAATTAGTGGTATAAAACATGTGAACCAAATGACTTCTCTTCTGGGAAATATTGGCGAAGTCTGCTCTCTGCTCTTGCCGTGAGCAGACATTTCTGCGTCGGCTCAACCTTTCGGCGTGGCTCGAGCGGTAAACGAGGACGGTTTATGATTGGCTGTTGTAGTAATCCGCCCTGCGAAGCTGGCATGACACATTATCCCGAATATACTAGTGTTTCTTTTTTTTACGGCGTGATGGGTAAAAGTTTAAATCCACATCAGTGCTGCGCGCGGTCGGACACCTGCACCAATACGAACACAGCTTTAATATCAGTGTTACTATTGGCCGCTGCTGACTCGTCGAAGATTTTATAACTGGCTGCTGATCATGCGGTGTAAGTCCATTCAAGCCAGCTTCCAACTTTTCTGAAGCCCTGCTAAAGTTCTACTTCCAGAATATTCCTCCGCGCCATGAAAACAAAGCTGAGCGACTTCTACAAAACTACACCAAAGGGACCGCGCACCACATCCATGCCCGCTATGTGTGGTAATCTTTTGCAGAAGAACTATTTATTACCAGGCATTACCAACAAATCTGTTTTCTCACTGTTTTTTATTCATATTAATCGTAAGTGAAATATTATAATTTATAAATAAAACACGTTTTGGAAATTTCAATTGAATTAAAAATAAGGTGTTTTTACGTTAACGCTTGTGAAACATTGGGCATATTTGGAAAATAACCAGACGTCCTACATTGGGGGATTTTTCGAAGGTTACATTCGAAAAGTTTGAAAAAACCGCGAATAGACTAAAGCGTCGACTGAGTAGGGGGTCGTTGTGGCTGGGAGAGAGGTGAGGTGGCCTTGACCCGTGGGTGCAGCAAGGGCAGAGAGTGAGAGAGTGTAAGAGGGGGTGTGCTGGGGAGGAGGAGGTGCAGCAAGGGAAGAGAGATGGTTAGGAGGGGAGGGGTGGTACTTAGCAGGGGAGGTGCGACGACGCACCGCCCCAGACGTCGCGTGGGCTGAAACCGTGGCCCTGTTTCCAACCCCCGCCAGATACAGCGTGCCCGCTCTGGGCGTCGACCTCGGACGTTGGCGGTCGATAGCACCCTCCCCCTCGCACCCCCTCA
>NQII01001624.1:438063-459346 GCA_002778355.1 Clitarchus hookeri
GGGGGGGGTGAGAGGGGCGTAACAGCTGTCCGTACCGACGTCATTCTCTGCGCCGCGATGCGACAACGCTCCTCTCAACACAAGTAACAACGCCGCAGTTTACAGTCTTCCCACACCAGGTAACAGATCTTACATGTCCTAGTTCACTAAACATCAACACACACGCCCGGCCGGGAAAAAACAGAAATACAAATAAGGTACACAGCGAAATACACGCACCCGCGCGAACTATCAGCATACAAAGATTGTAATGCACAGTACTGCTAACCGTCGTCAAACTGCCGGCGATCTGTGGATAGTAAAATTTCAATTTAAACTGTAATATACAGTAATGGTAAGAAAAGTACACTGGCGTCTTAGGTAAACGCTGCTAGCAACAAGAAATACAAATTATATTAAAATCAATAGGAATACATGGAAAAGAAAAATAATGTATAATGTATTACTAGCACAGGTGCAATGTTATGAATATATCTTTTGAGTTGACTCGGTGTCGTAATGAAAACAAATAAAGATATTAAAAAAATATATATATATTAATATTAGTAGTAGGAAATGGCCGATTCACGGCAAGGGCTGGGGGCTACGCTGNCCAAAAAAAAGGTTATTTTTTTCTCCTCAAAAGCAGCTAAAATCGCCAGAATTTCCCTAAAAATTTGTCTTAATTACTCTCAAAACCAACACAAATTTCCCGCAAAAATGTGTTTTGCACAATTCGGCTGACTTTTGCACACTCTGTAGGAATTCAGCGGAAATTGTGCAAATCCTCGCCGGAGTGTGCAATCATTTACAAGCACGTCATGTCATTCCATGCCAGCACCATTCATCTTGTCTGAAGAATGTTCAAATTCATTGCCCTGACATGCAACTTCTTTCTCATTCTTCCAGTCTCTCTCCCCCACGCCCATTCTATCTCTCACCTGTTCTATCCCTTGGGTTTTTTTTCATATTCATTCTGGTTTTCTTTATTTCTCTCTTGCATTTTTTCTCATGCTCCTTCATTCCTTCATGCCCCTCTCTTGTCTTTTCTATCCTTTGGGGGAGTTTCCTCATATTCCTTCCTTCCAGTCTCCCTTATTTTCTTTCTTGTCTTTTCTTTCTCATGCTCCCTCATTACTTCCTGTCTCTCCCTCTCTCTTGTCATTCTATCCCTTGGGGGGTTTTCTCAGATTCCTTCTGGTCTCCTTTATATTCACCCTTTCCTTTATCTTGCTTTCCGAGCCCTCCATCTTGGATGCCCCCTGATCACCATCGTCTTTTACCACCTTGGTTTTCTCGCATTATTTTTGGTGTCCTTTCACCTGATGTCCTAGTGGGGACGAGTCTCATGCTCTGTCCTCAATCACCCTCTTCGGCTCTCAAGACTTCACTATCAAAGGCCGCCCAAATCTCTTCCTCACTCACTCTAAGTCTTCAGTGTGCGAAATCTGGCTGCGAACATGACGCGTACAGGTTTTACAAGTGCGGGCCTGTGATGGCTTTGTGTGCCTCACTTTTAAGCCCGTTTATTACATATATAATTATTACTAAATTTGCCGACGCTCAAACTATTTATTGAAACTGAACTGGACCCTTTCATAATACAACAGAGAGCAATAGATTGCGAGGACGTCAACGATTCCGAACATAAATTATCCGGAGCTCTAAATCTGAGATTTTAACTATGCATGGTGAAGGACAGCGGAGCACTATCTAAGGAGCTGAGACAAGGTGTGGCGATGAATCGTTAATGATGGCTGAGACCAATCCGTGCAGCAGGCTGACGTCACAAGTTCGCGATCAAGAAGGAAGCAGCAGTGGCTAGGTGCTGTTACTCCCAGGCCTTCACCCCCCCCCCTTTTCTGCCAGGCTTTGCTTGTTCGCTTTCGGCTGATCGTGGGTTGGACATCGACTGAACGTAATGAGGGTGCTTTTCTGCAAGTGGTTTTAAGCCCTTGGTCCAAGCAAATGTTAACGCATTTCTTCAGGATCCAACTCCTGCGTGCATTGAATATACGAGCAATCTATGAAACTGTCGTAACGTAAGTAAAACCATATTTGTTCATTTATGTACGTAAATGTAACTGTGATGTGTGTTACCATGCTCTAAATAAACATACATTTATTTAAATAATCCCCAAAATGAACTTTAGCAGTACCTTACCAAGAAATTAAGATCGTGATTAAAACTTCTACGCATTAAAGTAATAAGGATTATCGTTACCTTGACGTATTTGTCACTAACGCTAAAGAGCAGACACGGTGAAAATTGCAACTCGTGTGTATGAAAAGAGAACCGCAACTAATCAATATGTTTATCGAGGTCGGTTTTACAGGAACGGCTAACATAAAATTCAAAGTAATCCACAAATTTGCACTTTCT
Organism: Clitarchus hookeri; assembly: GCA_002778355.1. Lineage (NCBI taxonomy): Eukaryota > Metazoa > Arthropoda > Insecta > Phasmatodea > Phasmatidae > Clitarchus > Clitarchus hookeri. The sequence goes on from NQII01001624.1 coordinate 440,426, forward strand.
TTTGTTGGAAAACGATGACCATGACGTCGCCATTTTGTATTTTATTTTTATTTCAGGCCTAGCCTAAGTCTACTAACCTACGTTTACTGTAAAATATTGTTTATTTAATCGTTTACTAAAAGTTATTTAACACTACTAATGGATTTGAAGGAATAAAAATCATATTTACTGAGCTGAAACTCTGCATGTAAATTATNAGTTATTTAACACTACTAATGGATTTGAAGGAATAAAAATCATATTTACTGAGCTGAAACTCTGCATGTAAATTATTACATGCGAATATTCATGAAAATGCGCATGTAACGTACTAACGTGCTAAACAAATGTACAAAAAAAGAAGGTTATGCTACAACAACCAGAACTTGAATATGTAATTGAAAAAAAATGTATTTTCCAATACGTATAAATAAAAAAAAAACTACGTGACTTCATGTTGTGTATTTACGCAGTACTTAGACAGTTTACACTCATGAGCAGTTGAATTAGAGACACNTGTATTTTATTTTTATTTCAGGCCTAGCCTAAGTCTACTAACCTACGTTTACTGTAAAATATTGTTTATTTAATCGTTTACTAAAAGTTATTTAACACTACTAATGGATTTGAAGGAATAAAAATCATATTTACTGAGCTGAAACTCTGCATGTAAATTAAGTTACATGCGCATTTTCATGAATATTCGCATGTAACGTACTAACGTGCTAAACAAATGTACAAAAAAAGAAGGTTATGCTACAACAACCAGAACTTGAATATGTAATTGAAAAAAATGTATTTTCCAATACGTATATATAAAAAAAAACTACGTGACTATATGTTGTCTATTTACGCAGTACTTAGACAGTTTACACTCATGAGCAGTTGAATTAGAGACACCTGTCGCGTGGGCGAAATGGCGCTGTGGTCACCCTGTCGAACTGATAGTGCCCAGCCACGCATGGCTGGGATGTCGACAGACTTTATACTGTCCACCTGAGTAATATTCGAGTACAGAATGAGGGAGAAACAAGATCTCAGCGCATATGAGCATGACCAGATAGTTGGGACCAGGCGGATGGGGCACTCCATCTCCGAGGTCGTGCTGGAGCTGGGATTTCCACATGCCCACCATGTTGACAGTGAACCGTGAGTTCACGGATTCGGGTACGATCCACAGCAGCAAGGGAAAACTGCCGTGACATACGACGTATCTATGACAGGGACAAACAGGCCACAGTGCAACAAATCACTCGCTAGTTCAATGCTGGACCACAACGACCTGCAAGCAGCCACACCATCAAGAACCATCTCCTCGCTATGGGATACAGAAGTCGCCACCGCACTAAGGCAGGCCTACCTCTGCTCACCGTACACCACAAGGCTCGGCGATAAACGTGGGCGAAGCGTTGTACCCTCGACGCACGGAGAAAGGTCTCGTGGAAGGATGATTCGAAGCACACGTTGGTACACCCCCGATGCCAGGGTAGGAGTGCGCCGCCAAGCGCATGAAGCGATTGGTCCCTCGTGTCAGTAAGGTACAGCTCAGACAGGTGGCGGTGGTATCCGCGTATAGGGACTATTTACGCCTACGTGGGAGGAAANCAAGATCTCAGCGCATATGAGCATGACCAGATAGTTGGGACCAGGCGGATGGGGCACTCCATCTCCGAGGTCGTGTTGGAGATGGGATTTCCATGTCAAGAGTGAGTTCACGGATTCGGGTACGACCACATCCGCCAGGGAAAACTGCCGTGACATACAACGTATCTACGACAGGGACAAACAGATCCCAGTGCAACAAATCACTCGCTAGCGCAATGCTGGACCACAACGACCTGCAAGCAGCCACACCATCCAGAACCATCTCCTCGCTATGGGATACAGAAGTCACCACAGCACTAAGGCAGGCCTACCTCTGCTCACCGTACACCGCAAGGCTCGACGATAAACATGAGCGCAGCATTGTACCCTCGACGCACGGAGAAAGGTCTCCTGGAAGGATGAGTCGAAGCACACGTTGGTACACGCCCGATGCCAGGGTAGGAGTGCGCCGCCAAGCGCATGAAGCGATTAGTCCCTCTTGTCAGTAAGGTACAGCTCAGACAGGTGGCGGTGGTATCCGCGTATAGGGACTATTTACGCCTACGTGGGAGGAAANTGTCAGTAAGGTACAGCTCAGACAGGTGGCGGTGGTATCCGCGTATAGGGACTATTTACGCCTACGTGGGAGGAAATGGGTCCTCTAGTGCATGTGCATCGTCCCTTGCCAGTGAACGATACAGGCACCTGCTGGCAGATCACGTGCAACAATCTCCGTTCCTACAACGACCTTGCAGAAAATTTGGGCCTACGGCAAGACAATGCACCGGGCCGTCGCTTCGGAATTGTGGCCGAGCGATTGGATAAACACTCCGCTGACTTGAAGCTGCTTGCCTGGCCCCCAAGGCCACCCGACCTCAGTCCTATCCAACACCTCTGGGATGCTGTTGAGAGGGATGTGCGTGCTGTAATTCCTGCTCCGGCTGATCTCCGTCCATTTTGGGACGCTGTGCAGCGGTCATGGATCAGTATGACTCTCTACCTCAGCTGCCTTATGGAGTTCATGCCACGCCGCGTCACTGCCGGCATCAGGGCGAGAGAGAGTTCTGCACGCTACTAGCAAATCATATGTAATTCAACTGCTCTTCAGTGTATCATGTACACTGAATAGCCAAAAAAAACTGGTATAGGCGAGCGTATGCAAATAACAGAGGTATGGAACCAATCAGAGTAACGCGATGCGATCGGCAGTTAGATCCGTTACTGCTGCTGCAATGGCAGGTTATCAAGATTTAAGTGAGTTTGAACGTGGTGTTATAGTCGGCGCACGAGAGATGGGACATAGCATCTCCGAAGTAGCGATAACATTAGGATGTTCGGGTACGACATTTCACGAGTGTACCGTGAATATCAGGAATATGGTAAAACATCACATCTACGACATCGCTACGGCCGGAAAAAAGATCGTAAAATAACGGGACAAACGACGACTGGCGAGAATCATTAAACATGACAGACGTGCAACCTTTTCCAAATTGGCGCGGATTGGATTTGTGGACTGACCTGCAGGATTAATGGTGTGAATTTCCTCCTGTATACCTTTAGACATTAGTCGAGTCCATGCCACGTCGTCTTGCGGCACTTCTGCGTGCTCAGGGGGCCCTACACGATATTAGGCAGGTGTAGCAGTGTTTTTGGCTCTTCAGTGTATATATATATATGTGTGTATATAATGGGTAAGTTGTAAGATCGCAAAACATCGACGTCGGTATTCTTTGGTAAGGATTATTTTCTCTTTCTGTGTTGGAGGGACCTGGCTAAAATTCAGGTGTAACCATTCAAAAAACAATTGTGCTCGGGTTATACAGTGTTGTTGTTAAATGCGAAAATCGACAAAAGAGATTTAGATTCTAATGAAGGTAAGACGGGAGAACAACTACTTGGAAGTATTATATTTGTGCTATACCTGTAATATATCACCACTTTTTGGATTGAGATTATTCAATATTAGGGCGACAGTTGCATTATTGTAAAGATTGTTTTCATCCTGAATGCCGTTGAAGTTGCTCTGCACTTTTGCTAGGATATACGTCGTGATAGGTACAAGCGTCACGAATTAATCACTGATTTATATGTTGTTGTGGTTGGGCATTAATTTACAAGTATGACTCACTATTAACTTTGACGAAAGAAAGCCTTTTTCTTAAAATACCAACTTGTTACTTCTTTACGCAAGTGGGAATCGTGCCGGATGATGCCGCTGGTAGGCGGGTTTTTTCGAGGATCTCCCGTTTCCCCTGCCGTTTCATTCCGGCACTCTTCCATACTCACCTCACTTCACCCTTGTCTGCTATAATCTCTCCGCTCCCCTCCTCCGCTACACATTTAGTTACTCTAAGTGTATCTCAATCGTCTATTTAGGGTGAGTGAAGAGATTTGGGCGGCTCTTATTAGTGAGGCCTTGAGAGCCAAATATATTTAGGCCAAAGTGTTAAATACAGTGTACAGTAATGCACTTACGTATTTCCGGTTTTATATTTTTTTGTTCTATGATTATAGGTAAAAATGGTATTATATTAATTTATATTCCTATTCATACCCTGAATCATGAATTAGATGAAATAGAGAAGAGTCAGTTAAAATTCTCCTTATTATAAAAATATTTGAGCTAAGTTAAAAAAAAGCATCGCATTGTATAAAACATGTGAATACCATTTACAGTAATATTACAGACTGAAAAACTTACAAAGAACTCATATTTTCATATTTTAAAATAAATTCTTTAAACACCTGTATACTCCATCATTACTGAGTACTGTACCCAAACTCGTCAAGATTTTCTCGAGGTTCTCACCTTGGCAGTGTGAAAGCGACCTAATTACGCTTAGTTGCTTAGGATTGTCGTCTCTGCTTGATAACGCCGGAACGTCGAATGTATCTGCTTGGCTGCTTCTTCTCTGCACCTGCTACCATACACGTGTTCCCACTACAATCTTGTCAGCCGCCAGAGAGACGGTAAGATCACGTCGACAAGAAAACCAAGTCGTGGTGTTTTTCCCAAGTCAGGCAAATACGTAATCGATTACAACGGCGAGGAAATAAAAAGAAATTGGGTTGATTCAAAATTGCTGTAATTTGTATTAAAGGGGTGAACAACAAGTTCTGATACAAAAAAAAACACTGTAAATTGGTTTAGGTTTCATACAATGATAATAATTTAATTAAGAACATTGAAAGAAAACGAAGTTATACAACGAAGATTAAGAGCTTGAAGGAGATAATAAAGTAAACCGCAGAGTCATTGTTTTGAGAAAAGGTGCTAAAAATTCGTGACACTGGAATTTCAAAATATCGCAAATTTGTTAAATGAGTAGTTGTCAACCTTTGTGAGATCGCGGTCCATTAAAAACGTAGTTGTAAGGCGATGGCCTGGCTCCGCCAAATTTACTCGTGAAAACATATCCATTATTTTTATTCCATACTTTGACAACAACGCAGGGACTGACAGTCATGGCACATGCTACATTAATTTCGACTCGATAAAATGTATTTAGCAAACACCGTTATTTTTCATTTTATAATATTGCACAATTAAAAAAAAAACACTGGACTGAACTGATGAAAGGAAGCACAGGGGACTGTCCTGAGACGTGGCTGTGTGCAAATGGATGAGTTACAGGTTCATATTCAGACAATCTCCATTTTTTTTTTCNGACTGTCCTGAGACGTGGCTGTGTGCAAATGGATGAGTTACAGGTTCATATTCAGACAATCTCCATTTTTTTTTTTCAATTTTACGCGAAGAGAAGTTGGTAACGTTATTTGCAGTGTTACTCGTACAAAGGAAACTTTATATTCTAGTTCATTTTCTCTTTAAAAGATTTTTTTTTTCTGTCGGTGAGATACGGGGAACTCTATAACATTCTTACCTTCGACAGACTCAGAGGTGCCTGCCGCTAAACGACTGACTTAGATAATATAAATGGAAAGTTAAATTATTCACACGATAGTAGGAGAAAGAAGGCTGNGTCGAGTCCATGCCACGTCGTCTTGCGGCACTTCTGCGTGCTCAGGGGGCCCTACACGATATTAGGCAGGTGTAGCAGTGTTTTTGGCTCTTCAGTGTATATATATATATGTGTGTATATAATGGGTAAGTTGTAAGATCGCAAAACATCGACGTCGGTATTCTTTGGTAAGGATTATTTTCTCTTTCTGTGTTGGAGGGACCTGGCTAAAATTCAGGTGTAACCATTCAAAAAACAATTGTGCTCGGGTTATACAGTGTTGTTGTTAAATGCGAAAATCGACAAAAGAGATTTAGATTCTAATGAAGGTAAGACGGGAGAACAACTACTTGGAAGTATTATATTTGTGCTATACCTGTAATATATCACCACTTTTTGGATTGAGATTATTCAATATTAGGGCGACAGTTGCATTATTGTAAAGATTGTTTTCATCCTGAATGCCGTTGAAGTTGCTCTGCACTTTTGNAATATTAGGGCGACAGTTGCATTATTGTAAAGATTGTTTTCATCCTGAATGCCGTTGAAGTTGCTCTGCACTTTTGTTAGGATATACGTCGTGGTAGGTACAAGCGTCACGAATTAATCACTGATTTATATGTTGTTGTGGTTGGGCATTAATTTACAAGTATGGCTCACTATTAACTTTGACGAAAGAAAGCCTTTTTCTTAAAATACCAACTTGTTACTTCTTTACGCAAGTGGGAATCGTGCCGGATGATGCCGCTGGTAGGCGGGTTTTTTCGAGGATCTCCCGTTTCCCCTGCCGTTTCATTCCGGCACTCTTCCATACTCACCTCACTTCACCCTTGTCTGCTATAATCTCTCCGCTCCCCTCCTCCGCTACACATTTAGTTACTCTAAGTGTATCTCAATCGTCTATTTAGGGTGAGTGAAGAGATTTGGGCGGCTCTTATTAGTGAGGCCTTGAGAGCCAAATATATTTAGGCCAAAGTGTTAAATACAGTGTACAGTAATGCACTTACGTATTTCCGGTTTTATATTTTTTTGTTCTATGATTATAGGTAAAAATGGTATTATATTAATTTATATTCCTATTCATACCCTGAATCATGAATTAGATGAAATAGAGAAGAGTCAGTTAAAATTCTCCTTATTATAAAAATATTTGAGCTAAGTTAAAAAAAAGCATCGCATTGTATAAAACATGTGAATACCATTTACGGTAATACTACAGACTGAAAAACTTACAAAGAACTCATATTTTCATATTTTAAAATAAATTCTTTAAACACCTGTATACTCCATCATTACTGAGTACTGTACCCAAACTCGTCAAGATTTTCTCGAGGTTCTCATCTTGGCAGTGTGAAAGCGACCTAATTACTCTTAGTTGCTTAGGATTGTCGTCTCTGCTTGATAACGCCGGAACGTCGAATGCATCTGCTTGGTTGCTTCTTCTCTGCACCTGCTACCATACACGTGTTCCCACTACAATCTTGTCAGCCGCCAGAGAGACGGTAAGATCACGTCGACAAGAAAACCAAGTCGTGGTGTTTTTCCCAAGTCAGGCAAATACGTAATCGATTACAACGGCGAGGAAATAAAAAGAAATTGGGTTGATTCAAAATTGCTGTAATTTGTATTAAAGGGGTGAACAACAAGTTCTGATACAAAAAAAAAACACTGTAAATTGGTTTAGGTTTCATACAATGATAATAATTTAATTAAGAACATTGAAAGAAAACGAAGTTATACAACGAAGATTAAGAGCTTGAAGGAGATAATAAAGTAAACCGCAGAGTCATTGTTTTGAGAAAAGGTGCTAAAAATTCGTGACACTGGAATTTCAAAATATCGCAAATTTGTTAAATGAGTAGTTGTCAACCTTTGTGAGATCGCGGTCCATTAAAAACGTAGTTGTAAGGCGATGGCCTGGCTCCGCCAAATTTACTCGTGAAAACCTATCCATTATTTTTATCCCATACTTTGACAACAACGCAGGGACTGACAGTCATGGCACATGCTACATTAATTTCGACTCGATAAAATGTATTTAGCAAACACCGTTATTTTTCATTTTATAATATTGCATAATTAAAAAAAAAAAACACTCGACTGAACTGATGAAAGGAAGCACAGGAGACTGTCCTGAGACGTGGCTGTGTGCAAATGGATGAGTTACAGGTTCATATTCAGACAATCTCCATTTTTTTTTTTCAATTTTACGCGAAGAGAAGTTGGTAACGTTATTTGCAGTGTTACTCGTACAAAGGAAGCGTTGTATTCTAGTTCATTTTCTCTTTAAAAAAATTTTTTTTTCTGTCGGTGAGATACGGGGAACTCTATAACATTCTTAGCTTCGACAAACTCAGAGGTGCCGCTAAACGACTGACTTAGATAATATAAATGGAAAGTTAAATTATTCACACGATAGTAGGAGAAAGAAGGCTGAGAGGGAAATGAGGATTATCTCCCTGCATCTGATAGCTGTGGATGCTACTCTTGGCTAACTAAGCACTTTTTAAAGCCCCGTTTAAGGGCGCCGGCTACGAAAAATTTTGTTAAGGGCTGTTCACGATAAAGTAAGCACTTTTGAAATCAACCGTAGAAAAACGTAACCGCTCCTAACTGCATTTATTTTAACGAGCACGCTGAGTGACATGTGCCTTGTAAAGTTGGCAACGGTGGAGGGAAAGTAGTTCCGTGTCTTAAGGTCGAATTAAAAGTGATAGATAAACCTTTGTGAAATTATTTCTTTCTGTGTCTGATTTTTTTTAATGCCCCTAAGTGTAAAAATGAGCAGATTTGTAAAGCATTTACTCTTCTAATACGATGGCAAATCAATAAATAAGTTACACCTCCACGTTATGGTCATGTATGAAACCGCCTATACATAGGCAACACGGCTATGACAACATACAATGTAAGTTCACTTTTCCACATAGTCCCCAAGAGACTGTAAACATTTCTCGGAACGGTCAACCAAGTTTTCGATTCCGGATGCCTAGACATCTTTTCCAGCGCTATGTAACCACCGTTCCGAGAAATGTTTACAGTGTCTTGGGGACTATGTGGAAAAGTGAACTTACATTGTATGTTGTCATAGCCGTGTTGCCTATGTAAAGGTGGTTTCATACATGACCATAACGTGGAAGTGTAACTTATTTATTGATTTGCCCTCGTAATTTCGCAGTTTCACTTGGCCGACGCACGAATAAAGTGATGAGCCCCATGGCAGTGTTAATTTTACATAACGCAGAAGAACACACAACGTGTAAGCAGGGCTTTAAAAAGTGCTCAATTTACCGTGGAAAGCCTATATGTTATATTTGTACCACATTCTGTTCCACTTGTAAACATCTGCGACTCCTCTTTCCAAAGATAAAACATTTTTCGTCGCATGTTTTTTGCACAAATTACATGTCAAAAGCAAAAATTTACTATTTCTGTAACGTAGAAATAAAATAAAACCAAATTACTTGCAGAAAATTTGACAAGAGCAACTGAAAGGGCGTTGTGTTAATGCCTTTAAAAATATGCTTAGCAAAAGTTAAAAAAATTCAGGTGCAGACACAAATTAAAAATATGCAAGAATTTCCTTCTTTTTGGCAATTTTTTAAATTGCGAAAACATTTCCTTGTACGATTTTATAGATGTCTTCAAATAGCTCATGGCATCTTCTATCAGTGTGAATGATTAATTTCTGTACATTAGTTAGTTTTCATTATGTGTACATTTCTAGAACAGTAAAATTGTGATTTTGACATGTATTTATGCAATAACTGGCTTTTACCCGCAGCTTAGCTCGCGTGGTTATAGTAACAAACTTATAGGGAGAAATAACAGTATTTACTAGTAGACAGACACTGATCATAAACACAGAACAGAGCACTAACGATGTCATTTTTTGGTGCTATAATCGCTCTTTTACATAGCCACTGGTCGTCATTTATATTTCTTTGTAGATCTGAGTAAACGCTAGCAATCAGTTTCGTATCACTCTGCACCAAATTCCTAAAATTCCCCGTTAGTGATACACGGCCCTCGGCGTCTGTTTCTAACCGCCCATCTCCAATTTTTAATAGTGCATCAGCATAATGTCCTGTATCAACGTCATTGTAGAGGTGCACTCTCATATTTGTCGTCAAGCTGAATTTCTTGACATTTGCGCATAAGCTTGACGACTTGAGACAGGCTTTGATTTAATCTGCAGGTGTGCCTCTCTGAATCACCGGTAGAGTTTGGCGGAAGTCACCAGCCAGTAATACAACCATTCCTCCCATAATGTCTGTATTGTTTCGTATATCCTGTAGTGTTAATTTTAGTGCCTCTATTGCATTTTTGTGTGATATTATGCTTTCATCCCACACTAACAACTTACATTGACGCAGCATTGTACCACAAACGCTATTTTTACTAAAAAAAATTATCTGAGGGAGTGAGATATTTTCTCGGGATAAAAAGTAGCGTATGTCACTTCCCGGCCCTCCAACTATCTCTGTACAAAAAATAACGTTGATCCGTTTCTCCGTTGTGACGTAAAAGAAGTACAAACAAACAAAGAAACACCCTTTCGCATTTATAATATTTGTTAGGACTGTACGTCCATTTTTTTTTTGCGAGGGTAGAGTAATTACTCATAATGTCTATGTTGAATAGTATGGCGTGCAAATATAAAACAACACATTTTTACATGACCAACGCCCTTAAAATCTCTTTTTCTCCTCATTATGTATCCTTCTGCCATGCATCAAATTTTCGTTGCCATGCGCCCAATGACTTCATTAATTGGCCAGTCAAATGGAACCTGACGTGCATCGGCTGCGTACCTAAGAGAATTACCAATATACCATTCCGGCACTTTCATGTGTGTAACGCAGAAAAACGTAAGTTTGCATTTGACATAAATTTTAACATTTACACTCGCAGTGAACATCAATAATTGGAAGTATTTTTCTTAGTTCGCTGCGACTGGTATTTTGAACGGCAGTGTGTGCGGTAGCATGTTACGGGGAGTGGTTTTGTTAAGGGCTGCTCCGTTGACCACTAGCAGCCTCTGGAGTCCAGGAGAACCTGGAAGCGCGGTGTCCCTGGACTCCAGAGGTCAGGTACTAGGTCGTGGCGCGGCTGTTATAGTCCACCCACGCTTACTTCCAACTTACTGAAGTCCTCCTACAGTTACACTTTCAGGATGTTCTTCACCCTCGTGCAAACAAAGGTTGCCCGAGTCTAGAAAATTACAACAAAAGGAAATACGCACAGCAACAAATAGTATTTTACATAAGAACTATTTCTTACTAGTCATTACCGACACACGTATTATCTCACTGTTTTAGTTCATGCTAATTACAAATTGAATATTATGATTTATGAATAAAATATAAATACATTTTTAATGCAACCAAAATAAGTTACTTTGACGTGAACACAATCGTAAAACGGTTGTGATGGATAAAGTAGTTAGGAAACAACCAAACGCGTCATATATGGTGTAATTTTTCTAAGGTTTTGGTTCAAAAAGTGTGAACAAACCGCAAATAGACTATCAGAAATACTCGGCTACATGAAACCTGGCTCCCGAATGGCGCCATGCTGCAGCCATCCATAAAACATGTCCGCTGTTAATGCTATCTAATTCCGAGTCAACGGTCACATTTTTAAATTCAATGACACTTATTCTTCAATCACCTAAACTTCTAATTATATGAACTTAAAGAAATTCCCAAAAAAAACTACACTAAGAGTTTTTATTTAGGAAACACTGTCTCGATCTAGCTCTACCGCTGTGTTTCGAAGGCCGACATAGCGAATTTCGTTGAAACTACAGCCAAATTACTATTAAATGTATTTTAAAGTCTCAATTGAATTCGATACAGACCAAGTACTTAATAAATATTTATGTGAAACCCAGTTTGTTTACACAACGGAAGCGCTAGGTGTCCCCATGTTCAGTTTGTGTACCGCCCAGAATGTCAACACAGCCTCCCACAAGCGAAGTACTACATGTATTTTAAGGCTACTCTGTGTAAAATAACTTTGCTTAATCAAACTGAAAACTACATAAAATACACATTCCACATACATAAACTTTATGACTTATGAAGTAAACATAAAATCAATATTTTATAATAAATGAATCGACGCGGGCCTCTGGTACGAGATACGGTAAAAGATGACATTATAATGTATACTGATATACGAAAAAATTACCAAGTGAACTTTTAAATTGTTAAACATCATTATTTACTAAAAAAAACTACGGAACTTGCGTGCCACCGTTTTACACGTGTGGTCGCTGGTTCGACGTCTGGCGAGTGTAAAAACTGCCACGATAGATTCAAACATACAACTTACCCCTTTTGCCCTTTACACGATAACAATACTAAAATACCAATATTTCCTGACAACTTTCATTTGAATGCCAGTTTTGCACTCTACTCCAAGCCATGATGTCCTTAAATGTTACAATAATTTGACGAGTCTGTTACCATGGTAGGCTGTAAAATTTATGGCGTATATAAGGAGGCGACATTCAACTAGCGGCCACCATGCAGCGCATCTTAAACGTGGTCTAATTAACAAGTGAATCTATATGTCAACTTTTATACCAAATTATAATGTTGCTATTTTCAGACTTTTTTTTTTTTGGCTAGTGATGTAATTGGACATAGGAGACGGCAGAACGTAATAAAATTACCTCGTGTTGTTACAAATGTCAATATTTATCCATAGAGTTTATGAAATGTAGTTGTACAAACTTCAAAAACATCCAAAATCCCATTTTTTATTTGGAAACTTAATATTCCCCATATCATACCCAATGCACACCTTATATTAACTATAGTAATGCATATTATTCAAAATACTTATGTTCAATTGTATTATTATATTTTTTTATAATCAAATACAAACAATGAACCTTTAAAGGAATGTTACTGCCGCCCACTAGCCTGGTATCTGTGCAACCTTTGTCGCCTTTAGAGCAAAATTTCCACTAATTCTTGGTTCTTTAATCGAGTTGATCGTTTGCCAACGACTGTTACGTGAAGTTAATTCCGCAGTTACTTTACTGAAATGCTCGTTGCGAAAAGTAGGCCCCGAATTCGCGGCTTAACAACTACCTAAGGACGTGAAAATCTAAATCAGCTGTGAATGTGAACTTCATTTATTATACGCAAACTCATGCAACGTGACATCTTAAGATCGCATTCCATTCGCCAGTTTTGCTCGGGCAAGCAGTTGTCAGGTGTCCTCAGACACCCATCTCATGCTGTGGCTCCTATAGCAACTTTACACTCGCCTCGTTCGCCAGCCACTTCGTCCTTAGAGCATAGAGCAGACTTCGAGCATACTTTAACCGTACTACAAAAACAGATCAAACACACCATAAATATATACCATTAATATACCGGAAAAAATTTCACAAACCTACATTAATATTCGAATCAGGAGTGCACGAATTAAAACCAAATTTTAATTATTCTTAAATTATTACATAAAATATATCTCTAATTCATCTGATCATCTGCTTGCAGTTTATAAGAAATTTCTGATTTGCTTTTCACGCACAGCTCATTCACGTAGAAATAATCGCCAGTTATTTGTGACCAAAAGAACAAACCTATCCACCAGTTTGTCCAGTTCATTAAAAAAATACAACATATAGTCGACTATCGTGTCATCTTTCATTTTCTTCATTTCAACGCTGCCTTTAACTGCAAGTACACCGGGTTTTTTTTAAATACCCTCTTCCTTATAAAAAAAATCATCTCTATTCCACTTACATGGATACCCGCATGTTTGAGTTCGGACATTTTCTCAAAATCCTGCATAAAAACTCCAAAATGTTTTTAAAATTCCGTATGGTGGAATTATACGTCATACAGTCATGGACTAACACGTGCTCCAATATGCACGGGGACTTCAATTTGCACGGTGACTTCAATTTGCACAATTTAGCAAGGTAAATACGTTTTCAATTAGTACTGAGAAACAATTTACTACCTTCTAGGGCTATTCAATCAGTAATTTTTCATCGGGCTACTTATAAATCAAATAATTACGGCATTTTGATAACAGTTATCGTATGATGGACTGAGGACACTGCGTGCCAATCACGTACGTGCAGTATTTAGTTACTTAATTCTGATTGGCCAGTCAAGTAGGAAATTGTCTTCTCTTAAATACACGCCCACCAACAAGCACAAGGGAAATCCCAGTACACCCCTAGTGTGTTGAAATCTAACATGTGCGGAAATGTTCTGGCGAAATTCGGGCGTCTCTACTTAAACATAGCTATTTTATTTACATGAAAATTAAATAAATGAAATTATATGTAATTTCATTACAAGTTTTACGATAGTGATAGTTTCGATTGACGTTAAATCAGGTGATCGTACGCAAAAGCATATATTATTTAAACAATAATAATGTGGGATAAAATATTTGGCATACCGGCCAGCTTGGCGAGTGCGGTGGATAGCGTGTATTTGACCCTGCTAGGTCGTGCCACAGAGCAGGCAAACACACAGATACGGAATGGCGTGGCGGTTCCTTTGATGTGGCCGTGCCGACTCTCTGATTGGCTGCGCGAGGACCTGAGAACGGGCCTGGCGTCTGACTGGCTACTGCGTGATGCCGGATACTTCTTATTGGCTGGGCTGCCGGCCGGCGAGCAGGTTACCAGGCGCCGATCTGACAAACGGCGTTCCAACACGCTGCCGGCAAGAGACGGCATTTTGATGGCGTGTGTGGCGTGGAGCCTGAAGCACGGCTGGCTGTGTGTTCTCAAGTACTTTGTGGGGCCGCGGTGGTGTGGTGGTTAGACTGATCGCCTCCCAACTGGGCGAACCGGGCTCGAATCCCGGCGGGGTCGCTCCCGGATTTTCGCAAGTGGGGTAATCGGGCCTGACGATGCCACTGGTTGGCGGGTTTTCTTGGGGATCTCCCGTTTTCCTTGCCCTTTCATTCCGGCGCTGCTACATACTCGCCTCATTTCACCATCATCGGTTCTCAAGTCCTCGATGTTAAGAGCCGCCCAAATCTCTCCACTTAAGTAGGTACTCTGCGGGCTAGTCATTCTTCCTAGTCACACAAGGTGCAGAACTAAAACACCGTACTCGAGTCCCTGAATCTAATCTTCGGAAAAAAAAGAAGAAATCGCTGAACGAACCGAGTTGGAAGTTTTGAGACGAGTTGGTGTTGAAAGATTTGGGCTGCTCTTAAAAACAAGGTCTTGAAAGCCAATGAGGGTTAAATGAGGTGAGAATGAAACAGCACCGGAATGCAAGGGCGGGGGGAAACGGGAGATCCCCGAGAAAACATGTCAACCAGTGGCATCGTCAGGCACGATTCCCACTTGCGAAAGCCCGTGGAGTGGCCCAGCCTGGGATTGAACCCGGTTCGCCTTGGTGGGAGGCGAGCAGCCTAACCGCTCAGCCACCGTGGCCCCAGTTTCGAGATGATAACGAAGTAAGCTGTGAGTTGTGACGGAGAGTTTCGTAGTCTTGTTGGATAAAAAAAATGGGGGGGGGGGCTGCAGCCTGTAAAAAACATGTAAAAATGATGCGAGAGACATTACATCCCAATAGTTCACGAAGGTAAACGAAGTAGTATTAATTAGCCACTCAAAGTGTTTTATTAGCTACGAACCAGCTATGGTACATCGTGTTCCGGGGTTTAGTCAAAAACCTCCTCACGTGGTATAGCTTCGAACACGAATGACGCAAGATGCACTCTAGTGACACCATGGTAGAAGCACAAGCCTGGACGCTAGCGAGGAAGGTTGACGTCCTTAATAGGACTATGCACCTGGAGTTTGAACTGCGTTGCAGAGCGTTTCAAATACACTCCCCCCCCCCNCGGCCCAAAAACTGCGTTCGTGCGTCGATTGTACTGGTCTACGAAAAGAAAATACACTTGAGACGACGTACGAAGACTACTTTCAAGACGCCACAGACCACGCACATTACAAACACTACTTCGGAGCTCTATACTGCAGTTAAAAACTGTATTTTTACACTGCTTTATCGGGAAAAATACCTATCGGAAACACTCGAAACTAGTATAGGGACATGTACGGAACTTCGTTATAGACTTTGCACCAATAGAATGACGTGGTCAACACCGCAAGTGCCATAGTTGTAGCGGTACAACGGGAACACTGCGCGCCAGTTCAGAACCTTGCATAGAGGCGCCGGGACGATAGAAACGCGGCTCGTCGTGACTCTTATCGCTCCCGTGCTTCTTTGCCTCGAATGGCGGAAACAACTCCCGTTCGTGTGACTCGCAATAACTCATTCATTTGTGAGAACTCCAGCTGTATGCCATAAACGAGACATTGAAAATTAACTGTAAAAGTTTTCGCCTCTGCGTGTATTGCGTCAAACAAACCAACGTCGTATTTCTTTCCCCACAAAACATTTTTACGCGCTCACGCTGCTTCGCATCCCGCGCAAGGACAGCGGTTATGTGATAGCGGCGGCGGCAAGTAAAAGGATTGTTTTGAATGAGCAGGCGAGCGATGGGCCGGTGGCCACGTATCTGTTACAGAAAGCGAGCGGCCTATCATAAAGGACGCCGCCACACACGCCCATAAACTTATTTCGGCTCTCGCCTCGTTGACCCTGAGGAGCTCATATTTCTCCATTTATCACGCAGATATGGCGTCATCATCTCCATTGCCTTTCCCAGAACAATTTGGATTGCCGAGAACGTTCTAGACGGCGCCTACCTCAACTATAAATACCACGTGCTTGCCTCTGAGGAGTGAGTGATTAAGAGCCGAGAGTTTGGCGTCTCGTGCGACCATAAGCGACAGCTGGGCGATTCCGGAGCGGCGAGGGACGACTGCAGCGATCTGCAAGAGTGCGTCGGCGAACTTGTGTGCAGTGAAGAGTGGGGCTGATCTGCGCGACTGTGGGCTGGATGCGTGAGTGAAAATACATTCGGGACGATGGAAATAGACAGTTTTAACTAATCGTGTGGATATAATTGGGGCAGTTTAAGGGACTTTAGCATGAGTAAAGACTATGATAAAGACTTTAATTGAAAAGGAGATAGTAATTAAATATTGCGCGCAATAAAAATAACAAGAGTTAATAGGACGCCCAGACTGGTAAATAACAGATGTTTGGCTGTTTGTAGCATTGAGAATAAATATAATTATTGAATTTATTTCTTTTGTTTTTATTAAGACCTCCATCCCTCACGAACTCGGCTTCGCCCTCAGGCATTCATTTAACAATACTTGGGGCGTGATCTAGTGTTGGAAAACAAATCACACACACCATATCAAGAACAATGGTAACGTATATTTATTTTTAATTTATTTATTTACTTGTTTTCACTTTAATTGAAAATTAATGAATCATTTATAAATGTGATTAATAAACATGTATGAAGTAAGCACAATAACGCATTCTAAACACAGAATAGTCAGACAGATAAGACACGAACGCCACAACTGTCCTGTGAGTTGACTAAAGCTCTCTATGCTATGAGAATAAACGAACTTCCAGAACTGTTTTCTAATACAGTTATTGCCTTAGCTCGAATAAGCATCCTGAAATCTGCTGAGGCATTGACAAAAAATATGGTAGCGGGAGAGGGTGTTTGGATATACCGACTAGTCTAAATTATTTCAAATTGTAAAAATGCTTTCTTCGCCTGCCGCCAGCTGCGTCAGTTGATGCTAGTTTTATATGTAAGATCACTTTCTTCATCTAAGGTTCGTGTTTACTCTGACGTTAGTTCGAGCTGTAAGAACGCATTTCCACCTATTATCCTACGTACAGGTTGTTGACAGCCCCGTCTAGGATCTATTTCTCCACCTACTGTGTATCCTTCCGCCGTTTACGTTGGAGAGTAAAATTTGAATTACCGCAACTAAACTTGTAAAGCCTATTTCTATTGGTCGGCCATCTTGTCTTTTCGGCCAATAACAGTGCTTCGTATACACTACTGTTATCTTCTAAAGTGTTAAATGCTGAATACGTGTGTGAGAATCGTCTCCAAATAAAACAATAAAAACTGTGTCCGAGTTAAATTCAAACCCGCAACGGTTTATACTATTAACATTGCTATGGATCTCAAGACTTAATTAATACGTTAATTTAGAATAACTGTGAAAGTGACAGTAACCTAAGGATGTAACCAATACAGCAAATGTTAGTCTCATGCGCATTAAATATATAGTTAAATTAAGTTAAGCAAACTATTTGGTGAAAGCACATTTAACTGTTTTCCTGCGTTGCTAGCGAATTTTCTAGGAGCGTATCAGTATGATAGTAAAAAAATAACGTACTCACCGGAAGTGATTTATTTTCAGAGTTTGATATAAATAGTGTTTACTTTAGCGTGACCAGCGTATATCAAAATGAGAGGTTCTATGTTATTATTTACGTCATGTCAGGGCCCAACACACAGCAAGGCTCTCGCAAGGTGGGGGAAAGGGGGAACTTGGGGGCTTAAGCCCTTTCCAGAAATAGTATCAAAATTGAAATTAACGCGGTTTAGCGAGTCTGAACAGTCATCGTGAAATTTTTGTAAACGACCGTGAGGTTATTTCAGTTTTTTTAACAAACCTCAACAAGACTAGACTTTGTGCTGTAGTGTGGACATAATCTATAAGTGTGATAAGTTGGGGAACAAGCAATGACTTAAATATCCATAGCGATTATTTTCGACATGACGCTCTTACGTAAACAAGTGAAGCATTTTATAATTATTTAATTATTATCTTAAATGTTCGACTGGACTATTTCTGGTCTGATGAGTTTGACTGGGTTATACATAAAACTGAATCTGAATTGAAAAATATTATAGTGAAGAAACTTTTTATTGAATTGAAGCCCCTCCCTGATTTAAAACACTGGGTGCGTCATTTAAACATGAAGGGTGTCCAACGGTAACCCCTCTCCCCGCCCGGCGACAAACAAATATACACTGCAGAGCCAAAAAAACTGGCATAGGCGTGCGTATGCAAATAACAGAGGTATGGAACCAATCAGAGTAACGCGATGCGGTCGGCAGCTAGATCGGTTACTGCTGCTGCAATGGCAGGTTATCAAGATTTAAGTGAGTTTGAACGTGGTGTTACAGTCGGCGCACGAGAGATGAGACACTGCATCTCCAAGGTAGCGATTACATTTGGATGTTCGCGTACGACCATTTCACGAGTGTACCGTGAATATCGGGAATCCGGTAAAACATCACATCTTCGACATCGCTGCGGCCGGAAAAAAGATCGTGAAAGAACGAGACAAACGACGACTGACGAGAATCATTAAACGTGACAGACGTACAACCCTTTCTCAAATTGGCGCAGATTGGATTTGTGGACTGCCCTGCAGGATTCATGGTGTGAATTGCCTCCTGCATACCTTCAGACATTAGTCGAGTCCATGCC